>JAODAL010032430.1:0-46946 GCA_025379985.1 Phyllomedusa bahiana
TGTGGGGGGTGGTTTATGCACAGCCCTTTTTGATCTCTCCTGATCTGCCAGCACGTTGCTATAGCTACAGACCTTTTTTGATCTCACAAGGGGCTGCCACCCTAGTTGCTATAGTACAGACCGTTTAAACCCCCGATAGGCTGCCAGCATTTTTGCTATAGCTCAGACTGTTTATCTCTCCTGATAGCGCCACGCTGGTTAAGCCACAACCTTTTTCATCTCCCCTGAAGGCTGCCAGCACTGGTTGCTATAGCCCACAGCCCTTTCAAATCTTTTCCCTGATAGGCTCCCACACGGGTTGCTAAGCTACAAACCTGTTCGACCTCCTGAAAAGGCTGCCACACGGTTGCTATAGTCAGACTGTTCACTCTCCTGAAGGCTCCCGCGCTGTTCTATAGCACAGACCGGGTTTCCCTTTTGCACCTAGTAAAAAGCAGAAAACATGCCTCGAATTCAATAAAACCCAAAGAAAACAGGATGGGTAAATGAAAAATGTAATGGAAAACCCCCTTTAAAGGGGTCTTCAAAAAAAAAAAGTCATTTTGCAATATGTGTCCTTTAAACAGTGCCCTACCTATTCCTAGATATCCCTCTTGATGGGCGGGTTTTCCTATAGCAACAGACCGTTTCCATTTTCCCCTGATAGGGTGGCAGTGGTTTTTTGCTTTAAACAGACTTTTTTGATCTCTCCGATGGTGGCGTGGGGGCCCTTTAAAAGAACGACCGGGTGTTCCAGCAGCTGTCACTGTGCCGTAGTGGCCATTTAAAAACTGAATTTCAAAAATTGAAACCAAGAAAACAGGACTGAGGTGAAATGAACCGATGGAGTGAGACAACCCCTTTAACCATGAAAATGGCCATAAATACGCAGTCTTTTCACAGCAGCTTTCATTTTTTGCTCCACATGAATTTCACTCCTATTTGCTGCAGATTTGTTTTGTGTAATCTACCCTATGAATCCTACACTCATCCTAAAGTAGGAAAGAGTTACTGTAAAGGTAAATTTTTTAAAATTTTTAGAAAGACATCACTTAATATAGAAGTGATGTATGAAGTGTCACATGTAGCATGTAGGTCAGAAATTTTACTTTTTTTGTAACTTCAAGGGACTGTCCATTTCCTAAAAAAAAAAATGAATAGGTAGCTCCTCCATTAATATACAAAATACCTTACACTTGCCTCCCTCTGGTCCCTGGTTCCAGTCCCGCTCTTTTGTCACCTGCTTTCTTTTAACTTGTGAAAGGGGAAATCACTGCTGCAGCAGTGCTGACTTGTTTGGAAGACCTCGGACCGTACTCCTCACAGTAGTGCAGACCTCAGACCGGACTCATCACAGTATCGCAGACCCTCAACCGGCTCCCCACCGTAGCGCAGACCCCAGACCGAATCTTTTACTACCAAACTTCAGGCCGGGCCCCTCACGTACCCCAAATTCAGACCGGACTCCTCACAGTAGCGCAGACCTCAGACCGGACTCCCAAGACGCAGACCCCAGAGGCCCCCTCCATAGCGCATACTTCAGGCCGGACTCCTCACAGTAGCGCATACTTCAGACCGGACTCCTCACAGTAGCGCAAACTTCAGACCGGACTCCCCACAGTAGCGCACAACTCGGATTGGACTCCCTAGAAAATAGAGGCTTGAGAAGCCCTGAAATAAAGTAATGAGAGAGTTCTGCTGTCCCCAGATATCTTAGTTCCGCTCCGCTCCAATCCATCCTTAACTCTGCTGCCCGTCTTATCCACCTCTCTCCTCGCTACTCCTCTGCCTCTCCCTCCGGCCTATCCCTATACACAGGCTTCCCATTGCCCAGCGAATTCATTACAAGCTACTATCCAGACCTACAAGGTCTCCATGACCTCTCCCCTCCTTCACATCACTCTCGCCCTAAATTTCCAAATATCTCTCCCCCATACGCCATATCTCCGCTCCTTCAGGGACCTTTCCTCTGCTCTCCCTTATAGCTCCTCACACATACTCCGCTCTCAAGGTACTTCTCCGTGGCTTAACCACACACTCTGGTAACTCACTGCCCCCATCACATCAGAGGACTCTCCTCCACTTGCTCCAGTTTCAAAAGCAATCCTGAAAAACCACATTTCTTCAGGCTTGCCTATAACTTCACTTAAATTGTCAACTTTCTCACACAGGACTGTCTGCCCCTCACTCTCCTGTCTCTTTCCACCTCCTTGTAGATTGTAAGCCCTAGCGGGTAGGGTCCTCTCTCCCTCTGTCGTGCTCCAATTGTCTTTAGTCACCTTATCGCTGTACTCGTTTGACTTATGTAATGTATGTTAACCCCTCGAAATGTCTAGCGCACCTGGTAGTTCATATGGCACTTCTACTAATAAATAATATAATAATTAATATAATAATTATAATACATGGTTTTAAAGATGTTGAATGTAACCTGATACTTTGTTACTTCATGGAATTAAGGATCACTTGCACAATGGGTTAAAATGTTTAACTTCCCTTGGCTTCATGGAGATCAGTGGTGCTCTGGCTAGCCCCTCTCTTGACTTCTTCGCATCTCCAGCTTTTATACCAGTATTACCACGTCTCTCCCTATGGTTTCGGTTTTGTCCATTCATTTTCACAGTTACATCAACACAATCAATGTTGCATACAAAAACCCTCGTTATCCAGTTATCTGGCTTCACAGATGCATCTCATCACCATTCAATATCATGAAGTGCCATACCCTCGTATTCACTGAGCTACTTCAGTTTGTGCGTAAAGCTTGCTCATCTTGCTACTGTTATCCCACTTATGGTAAGGGGGCTCTCTTTAGACCTCTTTAACCTTGTGTGCGGTTTCCAAATTAATCAATACTCCATCGTTCAGACATATGCATATGAATGAAAAGAGATGCCGACACAGATGTTCTTTATGCCTCGTTACATTATACTGTGCAGCAATTTTTTTTCTACCATTTCGTTATGCACAGGGGCATAGATATAGGGGGTGCAGAGGTAGCAGTCGCTACCGTTGCCTGCAGCCTGAGGGGGTCAGACAGAAGATCCTGCCACATAAGATGAACCTTGTACAGGCAAGCCCCAGACTTACACCGTTCCGACTTTTTGTCCCCTATTGCAAACGGAGACTTTTGGCGTTGCTGGCACTTGTGTTCCATGTTTTACACAGAGAAAAGCTGGGAATGACAATTCCAGCTTTGCCACAGCACAATAAAGGTGAAATCTTCTTAAAGGGGACAGACAGAAAAACAAATGTAAAAACCCTTTCCCCTCACTACCCAAAAAAACAAAAAAAAAAACCTTTTTGTGTGGATACATGTAAAAATTACCTGTTCTGATTTACATACAAATTCAAATTAAGAAAAAACCTACAGTCCCTATCCCGAGTAACACGGGGACTGCCTGTTTGAAAGGGGACAGGGTAGTGTGGGTGCTTTCATTGTGCACTGTAAAAAGAGCTTCAAGTTACGCCTCTTGTTCTCCATCACACTTTTCTGGAACGTAACCCCAGCGGATAATAATAATAATCGTTCCTACTTGCAGATTTTTGGCTCTGTAGTAGAACAGGACCTTGTACCATTGATTACCTGCCATACACTCAATTAAACACGTGGGCGAAGGCATTATTTTTTTACTTAAACTCCCAGAACAATCTTTATAAAGTAGGAAAATGCAGAAACCAAATTTGTTTTGGGACGTTTAATTCATCCTACTACAGGTGAGAAAATTGTCCGGCTAAAATGATTGTGTAATAAATTTGGACCTGTAATTTTTTTAATGAACATAAATATCCCTTTGGGGCTAGGGCTGACCCCGGGTGAACTTTGGGATGCATTAACGGGTGAAGAAACCCCGAAGGGGAGGGGGGAAAGGGACCTAGTGTCCTAGAAGGGACAAAAATGATACAATTTCAGTCTTTTTAAATTTTTAGAAAAAAAAAAAATAATAATAGGAAAGAAATAAATTTATATTGGGCCCCTCTGAATTTACTTTTTAAAATATTAAAAAATATATATAAATTTATATATATGTGTGTGTGTGTGGGGTGGTGTAATCTTATATTATATGTTAAATTACAGTAAAATTTAGTGGCCATTGATATTTATTACCCCTTTATTACCCGTTTGGCCCGTTTCTTTAAACCCTTTATAAAAAATTACTGCTGATCGAAAAAAACGGTGGCTGGGCTACTTGCCCTGACCCTGTAAAGCAGGGTTGGGCAATTAATTTTCCCATGGGGCCACATGAAAAATTGGAATATACTATAGAACTCGATAGAGTCGAGTGCTAAGCTCATATAAAATGACTTGAGGCCGTATAAACCGTCTTAATGACTTAACAACGCAGTAAGTTATATGTACAACAGTATAGGTAATATGGTGCCCCAGTATAAGTTATATGCCCCCCAGTATATGTAATAGGGTCCCCCAGTAAGTTATATGTCCCCCTGTGTATGTAATAGGGTCCCCCAGTAAGTTATATGCCTCCCAGTATATGTAATAGAGTCCCCCAGTAAATTATATGTCCCCCAGTATATGTAATAGGGTCCCCCAGTAAGTTATATGTCTCCCAGTATATGTAATAGGGCCCCTCAGTAAGTTATATGCCTCCCATTATATGTAATAGGGTCCCCTCGTAAGTTAAATGTCCCCAGTATATGTAATAGGGTCCCCCAGTAAGTTATATGCCACCCAGGATAGGTAATAGGGTCCCCCAGTAAGTTATATGGCTCCCAGTATATGTAATAGGGCCCCCCAGTAAGTTATATGCCTCTCAGTATATGTAATAGGATCCCCCATTAAGTTATATGCCTCCCAGTACATGTAATAGGGTCCCCCAGTAAGTTTTATGCCCCCAGTATATGTTAAAGGGCCCCCCAGTAAGTTATATGCCCCTAGTATATGTAATAGGGTCCCTCAGTAAGTTATATGCCCCCAGTATATGTTAAAGGGCCCCCCAGTAAGTTATATGCCCCCAGGATATGTAATAGGGTCCCCCAGTAAGTTATATGCCCCCTAGTATATGTAATAGGGTCCCCCAGTAAGTTATATGCCCCCTAGTATATGTAATAGGGTCCCCCAGTATATGTAATAAAGTCCCCCAGTAAGTTATATGCCTCCCAATATAGGTAATAGGGTCCCCAGTAAGTTATATGCCCCCAGTATATGTAATAGGGTCCCCCAGTAAGTTATATGCCTCCCATTATAGGTAATAGGGTCCCCAGTAAGTTATATGCCCCCCAGTATATGTAATAAGGTCCCCCAGTAGGTAGGTATATAGGTTATATGTCCACCAGTAGGTATATAGGCAGGTTATAGGTCCCCTAGTATGTATATATGTAGATCCTTTGCTCCGCAGAATCTTACAACTGTATGTGCATCCAGAGGAGTTAGTATCCACCGCCATTGCTGATCGTCAAGGTCCCAAGTTGATAGCTTAGCGACTGGTATCCACTTAATGGTTGATGGATGGCAGCGGCGCGGGGGAACTACTGAGTCGTGTATAATGTCGAGAAATCTCATGCGGGCCGGTCAGAGCAAGCTAGAGGACTGGATGTGGCCCACATTGCCCAGGTCTGCTATAAAGTCTTTTTACTTGCACTTGGAATAAAGGAAACCATTACATGGAGTGCTGGAATCCACCATTGTTTTTCCCTTGTATCATGTGCACATCACAGAGTGCGTGGTCCGAGCACCCACATAGGAGGTAAGATGGCCAAGGACTTTTTATCTTTTTTCATTATACCTCTGTACACACCATGCAAGCATCTCATGTGAGTGCCATGGGGCCCATGGTGGTGGCCATTTTAAGAAGTCTCTTTGTATCTTTTACAGGTACAGCAGTGTTAGGGTATGTTCACACGGCATATTTGGGGCGTGTATAGTACGTGCCGCATTACACCGGGTGTTTTGTAATTCCAAAGGATGGGGGGCGGGGGTATAGGCATTCATTGTCAGCGGCCGCAGTACATCGTGTGTTTCGGGAGTTCACGCTAACACGCGCGCACGGTAGCCCGCCGGCCCCATAAATATACATTACTCGCGGCGCATATTCACTGCTAACAACTGACATGTCAATTCTCCCCCCGCTTGTATTGTACATGCAGGGGGGCTACGCGTAATCCATAGCTCTCTAGTACTGTAAATGGGGAGCGCATTTCGCCGCATATAGAGCGCAATACGTGGCGAAATACGCACGCAATTATGTGCGAAAATAAGCCGTGTGAACATACCCTTACTGCGCACGGAAGCTAAATATGTACTTCTGTCATGAAAAGTGGATGGTGCCATTGGGACCTATTTATTGCGGTAAGGAGGTTGGTGGTGTCAAGTGGCTGCTATAAAGGCCCTCATTTTTTTTTATCTTTGCTGTATAATCTCGCCCTCTTTTGAACCTCTGCTTTGATTGTTCCTGTGTGATCAGGAGACGGGCTGAAAAACCCAGGAACATCCTTGTAGAAAGGTGGTTGGGAGGGAATTTAATAAAAAGTAACGCGCTCATGCGCTAAACTTTATTGACTGTCTTAAATGCAATGCAATGCCCCGTCTCCAACTTAATTCTCATCTCATAGTGGAGCACTCAGTCTTTCCTAGTCTTAATAGACCTGAATCCCTGCACCTCGGTAACAATCATCCTGATTTTCTGCCTCTTCTAATCAGGAGAAGCAATATTTTGCACAGAAAACTGGAAACAATAGAGTAAAAATGAAAATGAGCACATGACAGGAACGCCAAAATTCAGCCTGAAACCTATTTTTTTTATCAGCTACAGGTAGCATGGGGGAGGAGGGGAAAATAGATCCAAAAATACATGTTGCTTTCATACAATAGCAAAACAGGTGGGCAGGGATGCAGCTTCTGGGGCTATCTAGGAAAAGAAAAAGATGGCTGCTTTCTGCTAAAAATGTGAGTTAAACAATAAGTCATTTTTTGATGACACATTCCCTTTAATGGGGTTTTCTCACAATGCAGCTTTAGACTCACATCAGATTTATAAAGTGTAGTACTCAGGCTGCAGGGCTCTAAAGAGTGTTTATCTCTAGTAAGTTCTTAGTTCACACATTTTGATCAAAAAATGCTTAAGCCACCCATGGCTTACAACGGGATCTCAAGGCGGGTGGTCCTACTCTATTTTTACCTCTCACCAGAGTCCAATTCAGACTTCTTATTTGGGTCAACCGACCTCCATAATCCAGAGAGAAAAATAAAAAAGCACCAACCTTAAAAGCATACTGCACTGATATAACAAACTGTGGAGGTGGGCGCGGTGCAAGAAACCAAAATGGAGGCATCCATTCCTCCCTGTATAAATTAAAAGCAATATATGCCAAGTACAATGTATAGTTCTGCACAAAAAAACATTTCTGAAAAACACAATGTGGACCTGGGTCCCACTGGCTTGGCTGTGGCAAAATATATATATAATATATATAATATATTATATATATATATTAATATAATATATATATAAAACACATCCATTCTAATACCAGCGGCACACCATCTGCTAAAAGGGCTATACAATACATGGAAACCTCTAAAGAAGCATTTATGCTATCTATCATACATGAAAAAAACTGAATTTGACTCTAGTGAGAGGTAAGAATACAGTAGGACCACCCGCCTTGAGATCCCGTTGAAGCCAGGGGTGGCTTAAGCATTTTTTGATCAAAACGTGTGAACTAAGAATCTCAAAGTTTTTTTCATGTATGATAGATAGCATAAATGCTTCTATAGATGTTTCCAATGTATTGTATAGCCCTTTTAGCAGATGGTGTCGTGTTAGATGCTGTATATTAAATTGTTATATATATATATATAAAATATAATATATATATATTATATATATATATATATATGCCGCAACCAAGCCGGTGGCACTCAGGTTCACATTGTGTTTTTCAGAAATGTTTTTTTGTGCAGAACTCTACGTTGCATTTGGCATATATTGCTTTTAATCTATATAGGGAGGAAGGGATGCCTCCGTTTTGGTCTCTTGCACCCCGCCCACCTCCACAGGTTGTTATATCAGTGCAGTATGCTTGCAAGGTTGGTGCTTTTTAAATTTTTCTCTCTGGATTATGGAGGTCTGTTGACCAAATGAGAAGTCTGAATTTGACTCTAGTGAGAGGTAAAAATAGAGTAGGACCACCCGCCTTGAGATCACGTTGTAAGTCGGGGGTGGCTTAAGCATTTTTTGATCAAAACGTGTGAACTAAGAATCTCAAAGTTTTTTTCATGTATTGTAGGTAGCATAAATGCTTCTTTAGAGGTTTCCATGTATTGTATATCTCTAGTAAGTCTCTCATTTAGCTAAAACTCTGCAGGAGGTGACTCCATGATCAGAGTGAGTGACAGACAGCAGTTTAGAGCAATGAGAGATAAGAGAGAGCAGGGAGAGGTGTTCCTAGCTATTCCTATTATATTGACTATAAGTGCAAGAGATTTATAAAGTGTAGTACTCAGGCTGCAGGGCTCTGAAGAGTGTTTATCTCTATCAAGTCCCTCATTTAGCTAAAACTCTGCAGGAGGCGACTCTCCGGGATTAGAGTGAGTGACAGACAGCAGTTTAGAGCAATGAGAGATAAGAGCGAGCAGAGGCAGGTGGAAGAGAGATGGTCATAAACAGAAACTTGTGTGCTCTAAGACGAGATAAAATCTTTTTTTTATCTCCTGACCAAAGAAAAATCAACAAAGCAAAGTATTTAGAAAAAGTCTTCAATTACCTGTCCCTACATGATAAAAGCTAATCATTGTAATGAGGAAACCCCTTTAATAACAAAACAATGTACAGTATGCTCCCCTAGTGGTAGCTATAGGCATGTGCATGCAGGGGATTTGGAGCACTATGATTAGCTCTAACCAATGCACATTTGTACTAAGAAATGATCAGAATGTTTCACCTTCCCCCTCCATGGTGGCGCCAGCCATGGCGTTCGGGTCACTAGGCTGCTGATGGGTAGAGTGAAGTCCTGGTGCAGTGATGCAGTCGGGTTGGACTTGACTGGTGGCCGTGGTGGCCGGGCCTGTGGGACCTCCTTGATGTCATTGATGTATGCCAGGCATCCTCAAACTGCGTCCCTCCAGCTGTTGGGAAAACTACAACTCCCATCATGCATTTATATAATCTACAACAGTGGGAATGATGGGAGTTGTAGTGTCCTTTTGGACTCAGTTGTGTTCCCCGATGAACCCCACAATTGGGGGGAACGCGTTGGAACATAGTTATATATTGGGAACGTAGTGTACAATATTAGTTTAAACACTTTTTCTTTTTTTTTGGGCACAATTATTTGTTCTTTTTCTTTCTTGCTTTTTTCGTTAATTGTTAATAGCATAGGTATTTAGGGTTACTTATGGCCGAGATAGTTTAGGCTCTTGTTGGGGGGCGCCCTTATTGGGGCGGGTCCTCCATTTTTTGGTAGGCAGTTTTAGCTGTTTAAGGGTATTTTTTGTAGGTTTAATGTATAGTAGGAATATATTAATTAATTTTTTATTGGTAATTTATTAAAAGTTATATGTTATCCTAGGTGTTATACTTTCAGTGGTTTTTTTCTATAGTACAGTTGTATACCCAGGTGTTGATGATATCATTTATCTTTGGGCTTGCTCTATGCCCAGATATTGAATTAAATGTAGGGTATATGTGGTTTTTCTGAGTTGTAGTTTCCCAACAGCTGGGGGGGCCGCAGTTTGAGGATGCCTGATGTAGGCAGTAGAGCTATTCCTACATACAAAGCGCAGGAAGAGGTTAAAAGAAAACTCCTCAAAAAATTGTTTGTTTGTCGCTCAAGCGATCTATCCAAGGCGTCCGATATGTACAATGCATAAATTCAAGCAAACACTCTGAGTGATAATACCACTGTACACTTCATACAAGACTTCACCGATACATCAATCTCCCGAGTGGAGATGAACCGGACTAAAATAAGCTATGCATTGAATATTGATTGACAGACCTGCGCCTCTTCCTTCTGCTACTTGGAGGGGCGCCTAGGAATTAGTGTGGCTGAGGACGCAGCACGCACTCCATGGAGCGGCTTCATACACTCCACTAGATAACATCATTAGCTACCAGGGCCAGGTGAGACATATGTTTTTCCGCTTGTACTGCTCCATAAGCCTATTTATTCCAGTGCAGAGGTTTTACATTTGTGTATTGCTTTATGCATTAAATGTAGATTTATGTATCTGGAATATACAGAGGATGGCAGAGCCGTTCAATCATAGGCGCTGTCAGGGACATCAGCCGTGATTGCCATACACAGGGAAAGTCAAGGAGGGAATAGAGGATGAGGGGGGGTTGGATTGCCGAAAAGAACAGATTTGAGATCCTTCTATACATTCCGGGGCCCTAGTGCAAAGTCTGTAACAGGGCCCCCACCTATCACATGTGCCATCATAGAGCATCCCTGCCTAATGTCCGGGAATATTTTGGAGGCTCCTGGAAGAAAAGAAAAAGATCAATTGGACTCCGAGAAGAGCAGGCAAATATCCCTGGCACAGAATACATTTAATTTTCCTCATTTCTGTCCATCACTATCTTTGGGGGGTAGTAGGACCTTTGAGCTCTCTTAGGCACTAAACCTTAGGGTGCATTTTACACAGCAAAGGCCAAATACTGGTCAGATTTCCCGACCGGTATTTTGTCTTTTTTTGTACACGCATAGGGACGGCTTTGTACTGCTGGTTATGCGGACATTCATGCCCTTCCCTTTGGCACCACATGTTCTGCCCGAGACCGGGCTGATGAATGAACATTTTAAGGTTTTCGGAACGACGGTGGTGTATAAAACACTAGATAGTGCGACACTGATAACTGGCACGAGGTGCCCACTAGTATGGTGCCACTTATGACGGCACTTCAGGTGACACTGTATGAACTGGCACTGTTATGGTGCACTGTATGTGCCTAACTACTTACTGGCAAATAATGGTGGCACTGTATGGTGCACCCTATTACTGGCAATATATGGTGGACACTGTATGAATGGCACTGCTATGGTGGGCACAGTATGGTGGGCACTGTATGACTTGCACTGTTATGTTGGGCACAGTATGGTGGACACTGTATGACTTGCACTGTTATGGTGGGCACTGTATGACTGGCACTGTATGACTGGCACTATATGGTGGGCACAGTTATGGAGGGAACTGTATGACTTGCACTGTTATGTTGTGCACAGTATGGTGATCACTGTATGACTGGCACTGTTATGGTGGGCACTGTATGACTGGCACTGTTATTTTGGGCACAGTATGGTAGACACTGTATGACTTGCACTGTTATGTTGGGCACAGTATGGTGGGCACTGTATGACTTGCACTGTTATGTTGGGCACAGTATGGTGGACACTGTATGACTTGCACTGTTATGTTGGGCACAGTATGGTGGGCACTGTATGACTGGTACTGTTATTTTGGGCACAGTATGGTGGGCACTGTGTGACTGGCACTGTATGACTGGCACTGTTATGGTGGGCACTGTATGACTTGCACTGTTATGTTGGGCACAGTATGGTGCTCACTGTATGACTGGCACTGTTATGGTAGGCACTGTATGACTTGCACTTTTATGTTGGGCACAGTATGGTGGGCACTGTATGACTTGCACTGTTATGTTGGGCACAGTATGGTGGACACTGTATGACTGGCACTGTGTGTACTATTTTAAGCGATGTAAATGATCAATCCAGTACATGAGCAGCAGTTTTACCTGGATTTCTTCCTCACAGGGGTTTTCATGTCTGACACAATCATGGTGGATCCATAAGATATACTATACAAATGTTTTAAAGGGTCCAGACTCAAGAGAGGCGAAGATGAGTTGGAGAGGAGGCCATACATGTGTGGTGTCCTATTCACTGTAGTTGTTAAAAGCTGTTTCTGTAACCCCCAAAAAACTACAATGAAAATAGGAGCCCTTCTATGAAGCAGGCGACCCTCATTCTGATCTCCGGCAGTCCCTAAAGTGGAACAAGACCTCTAAGCCATTTTGGGTATTTACAACTGGTGTGCCATAAGGTCTCATATATATGGTTTACTTCAGCCCTGGGATGAGGTACTACATGGCCATGTGGTCCTAGGCAGGACCGGGACAAGGTGTTCTGGTGCCCTAGGCAAATAAGGCACAATATGCCCCCCACAATGGAAAGTTCAGCCCACTCCATGCCTCCTTGCGCCCCCTTTTCTGCCTGGGATGAAGTGACGCCCTAGGCGGCCGCCTACCTTCGCCTACCCATCGTCCCGGTCCTAGTCCTAGGACCAAAAAAGGTCGTGCACCCCTGGTTCAAACCATAGGATAATGCATTGGCCAGGACCTCTGAGTAATGGGATTTCAGACCACTGCAGACTCCAATAGACAGCGCAGCTGAGCTGGAGTCATTGAAGATAGCTGTGCCCAAACATAGCAAAGCTCAGAAGCAGCCAATGATGTTGGCAATGATGGCAATGTTTCAGCTCCACAAATAATTTGAATCCAATTGTTTTCTTTTTTATTACTACATATAAAAAAGGGAAATTATAGTTCCCTATTACACCCTACAATAGACCTAATGAATTACAAATGGGGCACCCGCCCCAAAAAGGGCGACCCCGACAATCTATGTATTTACATTATTCAAAAAGCTCCGTTTTAAGGGTCTTCCCCCATGAAATGGTCTTGACATGGTCCCCAGCCCTTTATTTGCGGCGCCCGGTCCTGAATAAATAAGCATCATTTGATATCTCACTCAGCAGTATTCCTCTCGCGTAACACCCCGTGCCCCCCTTGGAAGTGGCGCCCCTTTGAAATCTCTCTGCTGTTTTATTTTTCTTTCAGGATTTTAATTGCTTAATTTGCTCAGATCCTCTGTCATACTTCAGTGCCTTTTAACTGCACTGGGAGATGAGCAGTTTTTCATGTTTAAGGGGAGTTGGATTGTATAATTAAAGCTCCAAAGGAATAAATCAATAAGGCAGAAAGGCAGATGCCTACAGTTAACCTCTGCAGCGCCAGGGAGTCCCTGGGCTGAGGCTCGGCGATAGCAGCTGGTGTTCAGACCTCGGTGGCACCTTACGAGTTAAGGCTCTGGCCTTTCAGAACAAATCGCAGGCCATGTATCAACTTTGATTTTGTAGTAACGCTGTTAATAAAGACTATGGAATATACGTGTGCAAGTGATAATGTATCAAACCATATTCCCATATCGAGGGGGTAGTCGGAGCTCTCATCATGGGAGCAATATTAATCATTAGATTCTGTTCCAGTAGTTAGGCTGGATTGGGGTTGGCAAACATTTTTTTGTCCCACCTGTGGGACCTGTGAACCCACCTGAACCTATAATGCCAAATACACTGACTCCACTGAAGTCATTGGGACTCTTGAAGGTGCCCACCCGTACACTCCGCTGAAGTCATTGGGACTCTTGAAGGTGCCCACCAGTACACTCCGCTCAAGTCAAAGGGACTCTTGAAGGTGCCCACCCGTACACTTCACTGAAGTCATTGGGACTCTTGAAGGTGCCCACCCGTACACTCCACTGAAGTCATTGGGACTCTTGAAGGTGCCCACCCATACACTCCGCTGAAGTCATAGGGCCGCTTGAAGGTTGCCCACCACCGTACACTCCGATGATGTCTTTGGGACTCCTGCCGGTGCCCACCCGTACACTCCTCTGATTTCATTTGGACTCTTGAAGGTGCCCACCCTTACACTCCGCTGAAGTCATTGGGACTCTTGAAGGTGCCCACCCGTACACTCCGCTGAAGTCAATGGGACTCTAGAAGGTGCCCACCCGTACACTCCACTGAAGTCATTGGGACTCTTGAAGGTGCCCCCCGTACACTCCACTGAAGTCATTGGGACTCTTGAAGGTGCCCACCCGTACACTCCGCTGAAGTCATTGGGACTCTTGAAGGTGCCCACCCGCACACTCCGCTGAAGTCATTGGGACTCTTGAAGGTGCCCACCCGTACACTCCGCTGAAGTCATTGGGACTCTTGAAGGTGCCCACCTGTACACTCCGCTGAAGTCATTGGGACTCTTGAAGGTGCCCAGCCGGACACTCCGCTGACGTCATTGGGACTCTTGAAGGGGCCCACCCGTACACTTCACTGAAGTCATTGGGACTTTGAAGGTGCCCACCCGTACACTCCACTGAAGTCATTGGGACTCTTGAAGGTGCCCCCCGTACACTCCACTGAAGTCATTGGGACTCTTAAAGGGAACCTGTCACATAGGTTGTGCCCCCCCTTGCTGAGGGCAGCACAAGCTAGTGTCAGACATGCTGTTTCCAGCGCTGTGCCCCTTATTCTGTAAGATGCTGCAGTTTTAAAGCATTAACCCCTCAAATCTTATTCATGAGCAGGTGTTATCTCCACCCACCAAAGGCTAGCCCCCGCCCACTGACAGTTATTCACATGTTTCTACCTATTCAAAGTAATAGGTTGTCAGTTGAGGTGGGCGGGGCTAGCCTCCGATTGGCCGGGTTTGAAAAAAACTGACACTCTGAAGGACTCTTCGAATGACTCTTCTGGCTGAAAACTGCAGATTTGAGCATTAAATACACGAAAACTGCAGCATCTTACAGAATAAGGGACACAGTGCTGGAAACAGTAGGTCTGACACTACCTTGTTGTGTCCTCAGCCAGGGGGGCACAACCTATGTGACAGGTTCCCTTTAAAGGTGCCCACCTGTATCAGGGATGTCAAACTCATATATCCGATGGCCCCCGACAGCATCGTGGTTGTGCTCAAAGGGCCATTGGAGGGTGGCTAGGTGCAGTGGTAGGACTATCAGAGCTGTGCCACCACCTATGAGTTGCTATATTTACTATTTTGCCATAGGCAAACCTGAACTCTAAGGGCTCGTTCACACGGCTGATTTGTGCAGGGATTTCAGCCGTACTGCGCGCCGTATTTGCGCTGCAGTACGGCTGAAATCCGTCCCAGTCATTACTGTAATCCACAGTTCTCATAGAGAACTATGGATTTCGTCTCCTCTCCCCACTCGGCGAATACGCCGAGGGGGGTGAAAGTGACATGTCAATTATTTACGGCGTGTGCATAATGCATGTCTATGGGGCCGGCGAGCTTCCGGCCCCCCGCCCCCGCTGCACGGCAGCCGGCGTAATTGCGGGCCGAAATCCGTCCCCGCAATTACGTTGACAATAAGCCGTGTGAACATTGCCTAACAGTTCTCAATCTATAAGGCACTAAAACGTAACTTTTATTCTGTATAACACTAAACCTCTATACACACTATTAAAAACCTGATTTCTAACCTCTCAATTTATCCATTTCTAGTTGTGGAGGAATAACTCCTTTTCTATTATCAAATCTGGTGGAACACCACCTATCAACAGGGAAACCCTATATATACAAAAAATTTAAATAACTCCAAAAAGGGATCCAAAACATCCCACTAGGGCATCAAACCCTAATTCGATGGACATAAAAACATATAAGGTTTTCCTTGTGAACCCTCGGCAGCGGGGGACACCTGTAGAAAGAGCTGAGAAATCACAAATTAAAACATCATGCCCGACCTCCCCAACATGTTTCACCAGCTAAACTGGCTTCATCAGGGGAGAGAGGTCCGGACCAACATGTTTCACCAGTTTAGCTGGTGAAACATGTTGGGGAGGTCAGGCATAACATTTTTTAAATTTTGTATTTCCTACCTCTTCTACCAAATGGGCCCCCCGCTGCAGAGGGGCTGACAAGGAAACCTTATATGTTTTATGTCCATCAATTAAAGGGGTTAGCAAAAATTGACTGGACCCTTATGATTATATTGTTCAAAAATATGGAAATTTAAAAAAAAATAAAACAACTGAGGTAAAATTTAAGAAAATATTTTAAAGTGTTATCAGAGTTTGGTTATCCGAATTTTAAAAACAAAGGGAAGAAGAAAAATTGGGGTCAAAAAGAAATAGGGCCCCTTATCCTTCGTGATTATAGGAGCTTTTCATGTTCACAAGTTTTCCTTGCCCGGGAACTTTTGAGGTTTTTCCTTACCGAAACCTGTTGTCATTAATTTAGTCTTCACGAAGCCCTAACATGTTTTGTGTGTAAAAAAATTTTTCCATTTTGCCAATTTTAATGGCCCGTGTTTCTGTCATTTTTGCCCCCCTCTTTTTTGGGATATTTCAATTTTCACGATGGGACCTTTCTAAAATTTTTCTATCCCCAAAAAGTGGGGTTTTCAATACAACAAAAACTTCTTTTTGATTAGGGGAAAGATTTTGGCCCTAGTGGGATAGTTTTGGAATCCCTTAATGGAATTAGTAAATCACTTTTAAAATAAAAAAGGCACCCTGTATGATGGGGCTGTTCCACCAGATTGATTAATAAAAAGGGTTCCTCACAACTAAAATGGAATTAAATTTGGGGTAAAATTTTAAGTTTGCCCAGGTAAAATATAAATATAGTGATTAAGAGTCCCCCTTTTTCTCTTCTAGATTCCCCTTTTTTTTTGGAGACTATTCGTCTATGATTTTTCACACCAGCTGTGTCATGCCTCGGGGGCCACATGGGATGCCCCGGGTTTTTCCCTCACCTTTAGTTTTATACCTTGCATTAGATGTGAGTTTTTCCGAACCCCTAAACAACTTTTCCCCAATGGCAATGTGTGGGGGGGGGGGGCAACAAAATTATTTCTCTTTGGGCGCAATGTATGAACGGGCTGCGCCCTATCTGCTGTCTTTCAGCCCGAAAAATTTTCCCCAACGCTCTATTTTAAACAGGGGGGCACCCATTATCAGGGGGCCCTTACAAAGGCCCATGGCACTTTTATTTTGCATGAGATCGGGGGGGTGCTGGAGGGCCCACCACAAAGACCGTTTGGGACCGACTAGAAAGAGGGGAATACAACAAAAATTGGACTTTCTGACTATGATGGGGGCTCAAAAAATGATTTTGGGGCACTGACTATGATGGGGCAATAGAACAATATTGGGACATCTACTATAATGGGGGCAATACAAAAATGATTGGGACACTCGACTAGATGGGGGGAATAAACAATGATTGGGAACTCTGACTATGGGGGGGGGCAATACAACAAAGATTGGGACCACGACTATGAAAGGGGGCAATACAAAAATATTGGGGCACTCTGACTAGAGGGGGCAAACAAAAAGTTGGGACACTGCTATAATGGGGGGAATACAACAATGATTGGACTTTTTTTTTCTATATGGGGCAATACAACAATGATTGGGGGCATTTTGTCTAAGATGAGGGCAATCAACAATGATTTGGGACACTGACTATGATGGGGCAAAAAAAACAAAGATTGGGGCACTTGACTCTGAGGGGCAAAACAACAATGTTAGGACATTTTTGACTACAATGGGGGCAAAACAACAATATTGGGGCACGCTCTAGATGGGGGCAATACAACAATGATTGGACACTGACTCGATGGGGGCAATACAACAAAGATTGGGACATTTCTGACATATGGGGGCAAAACAACAAGATTTTGGAATTTCTGACTATGAGGGGGGGAATACAACAATGATTGGAATCGACTACAAGGGGCAAAAAAAAATATTGGGGAAATTTTTGACTAGATGGGGGGGGAAAACAAAAATGATTGGGATTTCTGACTAGATGGGGGGCCCAAAAACAATTTGGGGACTTTCTGTCTATGATGGGGGGGAATACAAAAATGATTTGGGGAATCTCTATGAAGGGGGCAATACAACAATATTGGACTCGACTATGAGGGGGGAAAAAACAACAAAGAGGACCCTGACATGAGGGGGGCAATACAATAAGATTGGACACTGACTATGAAACGGGCAATACAAAAAATGATGGGACACTCGACTATGATGGGGGCAAACAAAATGATTGGGACATGCGAATGATGGGGGCAATACAACAATGATTGGACATTTTGACTATGAAGGGGTAATACAATAATGATTGGGACACTCTGACTATGATGGGGGCAATACAACAATGATTTTGGGCATTTTGACTATATGGGGGGAATACAATAATGATTGGGACACTCGACTATGATGGGGCAAACAACAATGATTGGGGGCTGCACTCAATGGGGGCAAAACAACAATGATTGGGAAACTTTCTGACTATGATGGGGGGAAAAACAACAAAAATTGGACACGACTATGAGGGGGGCAATACAACAATGATTGGAACATGTTGACTATGATGGGGACAATACAACAATGATTGGGACTTTCTGACTATGATGGGAGCAATACAACGTTGGGATTTTTGACATAGGGGGCAAAAAAGCAATGTTTTGGGGCTCGACTATATGGTGCAAAGCAACAGTACAACAATGATTGGCATCTGACTACAAAGGGGGGAAAACAAAAGATTGGGACTTTATGACTATAATGGGGGCAATACAACAATATTGGGGCAGCGACTATATGGGGCAAAACAACAATATTGGGACATGCTGACTACAATGGGGGGAATACAACAAAGATTGGGACATGCGACATGAATGGGGCAATAAAACAATGATTTGGGGCTTTTTTACATAATGGGGGCAAAACATCAATGATTGGGACATGCGACTAGATGGGGGGAATACAACAATGATTGGGGCATCTGACAAAGGGGGGAATACAACAATGTTGGGGCTGCTGACTATGATGGGCAATACAACAATGAAATTTGGGGCAGCTGCTCAAAGGGGGGAATACAAAAATGATTGGGACAGCTGATAGATGGGGGGAAAAACAACAAGATTTGGGGCATGCCGACTACAATGGGGCAATACAACAAAGTTTGACTTTCTACTAGATGGGGGCAATACAAAAAATGTTCGGACACAACTATGAGAGGGGAATACAACAATGATTGGGGAACTGACTATAGGGGCAATACAAAAATGATTGGGGCACGACTATATGAGGGGAATAAAACAAGATTTGGACACTGACAAAAAGGGGCAATACAACAAGATTGGGGCTGCTGACTCTGATGAGGGGGAAAACAAAAATAATTGGGGGGGGACACTGACTATGATGGGGCAATACAACAATTATTGGGACACTCTGACTATGATGGGGCAATACAACGATGATTGGGATATTTTGACTGATGGGGGCAATAGAACAATGATTGGGACATGCTGACTATGATGGGGCAATACAACAATGATTGGGGGCACCTGACTATGAAAGGGGGGAATAAAGCAATATTGGGGCACTGGTATGATGGGGCAATACAACAAAGATTGGGACCTCGACTAGGGGGCAATACAGCAATGTTGGGAACGCATGATGGGGGCAATAAACAATGATTGGGACACTCTGACATGATGGGGGGAATAAGCAAAGATTGGGGCACTGGCTAGATGGGGGGAATACAACAATGATTTTGGACATTCGTCTATGATGGGGGAAAACAACAATGATTGGGACACTCTGACTATGATGGGGCAATACAACAATGATTGGGACACTGACTACAATGGGGGCAATACAACAATGATTGGAACATGTTGACTATGATGGGGGCAATACAACAATGTTTGGTACTTTCTGACTATGATGGGGGCAATACAACGGTTGGGATATTTTGACTATGATGGGGGCAAAAGAGCAATGTTTGGGACATGCTGACTATGATGGTGACAATGCAACAGTACAACAATGATTGGGACATGCTGACTATGATGGGGGCAATACAACAATGATTGGGACACTCTGACTATGATGGGGGCAATACAACAATGATTTGGGGCCCCTACTATGTGGGGGGCAAAACAACAAGATTTGGGACATGCTGAACAAGGGGGGAATCAACATATTGGGACTCTGACAAAGATGGGGGGAATACAACAATGATTGGACTTTATTTCAAAAATGGGGGCAATACAACAAGATTGGGACATGCTACAGATGGGGCAATACAACAAGATTGGGCATCTGACTACAATGGGGGAATACAACAATGATTTTGGGGCTGCTGACTATGATGGGGGGAATACAACATGATTGGATTTTTTTGACGAGGGGCAATAGAACAATGATTGGGACATCTGACAAAGATGGGCAATACAAAAATATTTTGGGACGCTGACTACAATGGGGGGGGGGGGGGAACAACAAAATTGGGACATGCTGATATGATGGGGGGAATACAACAATTATTGGACATGCTGACTACAATTGGGGGGGAAAAAACAATTTTGGTATTCTGCTATATGGGGCAATACAACAATGTTCGGTACACTAACTATGATGAGGGCAAAACAACAATGATTGGGACACTGACTATGATGGGGCAATACAACAATGATTGGGGCACTGCTAGAGAGGGGAATAAACAATGATTTGGGCACTACTATAATGGGGGAAAACAACAATGATTGGGGCATGCGACTCTGATGAGGCAATACAACAATAATTTGGGGCACTGACATGATGGGGCAAACAACAATTTTTGGGCACCTACTATGATGGCAATACAAAAGGATTGGGATTTTTTGACTGAGGGGGCAATAAACAAGATTGGGACATCTGACTTGAGGGGCAATACAACAAGATTTGGGGCACCCCGACTATGAGGGGGCAATACAGCAATATTGGGACACTGGGTATGATGGGGGAAATACAACAATGATTGGGACACTCTGACTATGAGGGGCAATACAGCAAGATTGGACACTGGGTAGATGGGGGCAATACAACAATGATTGGGACACTCTGACTATGATGGGGGCAATACAGCAATGATTGGGACACTGGCTATGATGGGGGCAATACAACAATGATTGGGACATTCTGTCTATGATGGGGGCAATACAACAATGATTGGGACATTCTGACTATGATGGGGCAATACAACAATGATTGGGACACTGACTGATGAGGGCAATACAACGATTGGGATATTTTGACTATGATGGGGGTAAAAGAGCAATGATTGGGACTTTATTACTATAATGGGGGCAATACAACAATGATTGGGACATGCTGACTATGATGGGGGCAATACAACAATGATTGGGACACTCTGACTATAATGGGGGCAATACAGCAATGATTGGAACATGTTGACTATGATGGGGGCAATACAGCAATGAGTGGGACTTTCTGACTATGATGGGGGCAAAAAAACAAAATTGGGACATGCGATATGATGGGGCAATACAACAAGTTGGGGCACACTGACTAGATGGGCAAAACAGCAAAGATTGGTAAATTTTTGTCTATGGGGGGCAATACAACAATGTTTGGGACATTCTGACTATGATGGGGGAAAAAGACAGATGTTGGGCAAAATTTTTTTTCTAAAACTGCCACCATTAGACTCTAAAATAAAGAGCCACGTGCCCCCTATTTTTGGCTGGGTAGGATTGCCAAACAGCTAAGAAGGGACCTCAGTCTTTCTAAGAGATGGAAGTCTGTAAGGGGCCCATCCACAAAGTGACCATTTGGGACTGACTATGATGGGGGCAATACAACAATGAATTTGGGTTTTTGACAGATGGGAGCAAAACAACAATGATTGGACATGCTGACAAATGGGGGCAAAAACAACAAGTTGGGACATGCTGACTCTGATGAGGGCAATACAAAAATAATTGGGACAGCAAATACAATGGGGGCAATACAACCATTATTGGGGGCATCGACTATGATGGGGGCAAAACAACAATGATTGGCACTGACTAGATGGGGCAATACAACAAAGAATGGACACTCTGACTATGAGGGGGGGAAAACAAAATGATTGGCACACTACTATGATGGGACAATACAAAAAGTTTGGGACATGCTGCATGATGGGGGAATACAACAATGATTGGACACTGGCTAGATAGACAAAAACAAAAATGTTTGGGACATTCTGTCTATGATGGGGGCAATACAACAATGATTGGGACACTGACTATGATGGGGGCAATACAACAATGATTGGTACTTTCTGACTATGATGGGGGCAATACAACAATGATTGGGACATTCTTCTATATGGGCAAAACAACAATGATTGGAAATGTGACTATGAGGGGCAATACAACAAATTTTGGTACTTTTTTTTACTAGATGGGGCAAAAACAACGGTTGGGATATTTTGACTATGATGGTGACAATGCAACAGTACAACAATGATTGGGACATGCTGACTACAATGGGGGCAAAACAACAATGATTGGGACTTTATTACTATAATGGGGGCAATACAACAATGATTGGGACATGCTGACTATGATGGGGGCAAAACAACAATGATTGGGACTTTCTGACTATGATGGGGCAATACAACAATGTTTGGTACTTTCTGACTATGATGGGGGCAATACAACAATGATTGGGACACTGACTTTGATGAGGGCAATACAACAATGTTCGGTACACTAACTATGATGAGGGCAATACAACAATGATCGGGACACTCTGACAATGATGGGAGCAATACAACAATAATTGGGACACTGACTATGATGGGGCAATACAACAATGATTGGGACACTGACTATGATGAGGGCAATACAACAATGATTGGGACTTTCTGACTATAATGGGGAATACACAATGATTTGGGGCATCTGGGCTTGAGGGGCAAAACAACAATGATTGGGACATGCTGACTATATGGGGGGAATACAACAATTTTTGGGACACCTGACTAGATGGGGCAATACAACAAGATTTGGGACATGCTGACTAGGGGGCAATACAACAAAAATTGGGACACCGCTTTTTATGGGGCAAACAACATGATTGGGATATTTTGACTGATGGGGGCAATAAACAAGAATTTGGGGCATGCTGAATTATGGGGGCAATACAACAATGATTGGGACAATGACTATGATGGGGGCAATACAAGACTGATTGGGACTCTCGGACTATGGTGGGGGCAATACAACAATGTTGGGGCACTGACTATGATAGGGGATACAACAAAAGATTGGATATTTTGCAAATTTGGGGGGAATACAAAAATATTGGGCCCCTGGCTATAAGGGGGGATACAACAAAAGATGGACATCGAATAAAGGGGGGCCCAAAACAACAATGAATTTTTAAAATTTGACTATGATGGGGGCAATACACAATGAAGGGCTATCTGACTTGATGGGGAATATAACAATGATTGGGACATGCTGACAATGATGGGGCAAAACAACAAAGATTGGGGCAAACGACTATGATGGGCAATACAACAATGGTGGGGACATGCGGACTATGATGGGGGCACAACAATGATTGGGACTTTCGACATATGGGGACAATACAACAATGAGTGGGACTTTCTGAAAAATGAGGGGGAATATAACATGATTGGACATGCGATATATGGGGGAATACAACAATGATTGGGAACGACTATGATGGGGGAATACAACAATGATTGGACATTTTTTGACGATGGGGGGAATAAAAAAATGATTGGGGCATTCGACTAGGGGGCAATTTCAACAATGATTGGACATCTTCATGATGGGGGCAATACAACAATGTTTGGGACACTGACTATGATGAGGGCAATACAACGATTGGGATATTTTGACTATGATGGGGGCAAAAGAGCAATGATTGGGACTTTCTGACTATGATGGGGACAATGCAACAGTACAACAATGATTGGGGGTTTAAAGACTATAATGGGGGGGAATACAACAATGATTGGACTGCGGACTTGATGGGGGCAATACAACAATGATTGGGGGCATCTGACTCTGAGAGGGGAATAAAAAATGATTGGGGCATGTGACTCAATGGGGCAAAACAAAAATGATTGGGACTTTCCCGCATGAAAAAGGGGAAACAACAAAATTGGGGGCATGGGCTATGAGGGGGCAATACAACAATGTTTGGGACACTGACTATGATGAGGGCAATACAACAATAATTGGGGAAAATGGGTTGACTATATGGGGCAAAACAACAAAATTGGACTTTCGCTATGATGGGGTCAATAGAGCAATGATTGGGACTTTCTGACTATGATGGGTCAAAAAAACAATTTTGGTACTTCGACATATGGGGGGAATCCCCAAAAATATTTGGGACTTCGCTATAATGGGGGCAATACAACAATGATTGGGACATTCTGTCTATGATGGGGGCAATACAACAATGTTTGGGACACTGACTATGATGAGGGCAATACAACGATTGGGATATTTTGACTATGATGGGGGTAAAAGAGCAATGATTGGGACTTTATTACTACAATGGGGGCAAAACAACAATGATTGGGACTTTCGACATGAGGGGCAATACAACAATGTTTGGGGGCATGCTGACTAGAAGGGCAATCAACAATGATGGGACCTGACTATGAGGGGGCAAAACAATGATGATTAGGAAATGCGACTACAGGGGCAAAAAAACAAAGTCGGGGCTTCTGACTAGGTGGGGACAATACAACAATATTTGGGGGATTTGGGGCACGACTATGATGGGGGGAATACAACAATTTTGGGACACTGACTAAAGAGGGGGCAAAACAACAATGATTGGGACTTTCTGACTATGAAAGGGCAATACAACAATGTTTTTGGGCTGCGACATGATGGGGGCAAAACAACAATTTTGGGAACCCGACTTGATGAGGGCAATACAACAAAGAAAGGAATTTTTTACTATGATGGGGCAAAAGAAATGATTGGGACTTCTGACTTGAGAGGGGAATACAACAATGATTAGGACATGCTGACTACAATGGGGGCAAAACAACAATGATCGGGACTTTCTGACTATGGTGGGGACAATACAACAATGATTGGGTGATTGGGACACTGACTATGATGGGGGCAATACAACAATGATTGGGAACATGTTTTTTTCTATATGGGGGAATACAACAATGATTGGGGCCTGGCATGAGGGGCAAACAACAATTTTTGGGGCACTGACTAAAAAGGCAATACAACAAGATTGGGACTTATGATAGATGGGGCAATAAACAATGTTTTTGGGGCTTTTTACTAGATGGGCAATACAACAATGAAAACATGCTGAATATGAGGGGGCAAAAAAACAATGATTTGGGGCTTTATGACTAGATGAGGCAATACAACATGATTGGGACTTTTTGACTATATGAGGCAAAACAACAATGATTGGGCCATCTGACTCGAGGGGGAATACAATAATAATTGGGGCATGCTGACTATATGGGGGGAATGCAACAATGATTGGACATGCGACACAATGGGCAAAACAACAAGAAAGGGACTTTTTGACTATGATGGGGCAATACAACAATGTTTGGGACCTGCTGACTATGATGGGGGTAATATAACAGTGATTGGGACACTGACTATGATGGGGGTAATATAACAATTATTGGGACACTGACTATGATGGGGGCAATACAACAATGTTTGGGACATGCTCACTATGATGGGGGCAATACAACAATGACTGAGATACGCTGACTATGATGGGGGCAATACAACAATCATTGGGACACTGACTATGATGGGGGTAATGCAACAATACAACAATGATTAGGATACACTGACTATGATGAGTGCAATACAACAATGATCGGGACTTTCTGACTATGATGGGGGCAATACAACAATGATTTGGGCAAATCTGACTAATTTTGGGGGCCCAAAACAGCAATTTATTTGGGGCAAACCTTTTGACTAGATGGGGGCAATACAAAATGATTTTGGAAATTTTGGGCTACAATGGGGGCCCAAAACAACAATGATTGGGGCAATACAACATTAAGACCTTTTTCCCAAAAAACCCCCAACCCAAACCAAACCCTTTTCCCTTTCCAATTTCCCCCCACCCCTCCCACTCTCTTTCCCCGCTTCTCCCCCCCGCTGCCGGGGGGCATATCTCCCAATCCAGGGCCCCCCCAGCGCATCCCCCCCTTTGGGTTTTTTTGGGTTCCCCTCTTACAGACCAAGCAGCACACACTTTAAAACAAACCAAAACAAAACCCCAAAAACCCCTCCCCCCCCAACCCCCGCGCACCTACCCCATGTCTGGAGCCCTCTGGAAAGGGACTTCTGGGGTCAACAAGCTTCCCCCTTTATCCACGACCTCTTCATCTCAGCCATCTCACCCTTTCCTTTTTTTTTTAACAGAAACTTTTGGGTGACACCCTCTTACACAACCCTTTTTCCGGGGCACCTTTTTCCTATGGGGGGCTCCATTTTAAACCCCCACCACCCCCCTTCAGTAAACATGGCAAGGGGTCGGCCCCTCCTTCAGATACCTGTTCCTTTCTCTCCAACCACCAGTACCCCCCAAAACCCCCCCCTCCCTTCGAGGTGGGATTCTGTCCGCATCTTCTCCCCCCTCCAACCCCCAAGTGGCTTTGTCTACCACCCCCGGGGCCCTGGGCCCCCCCAAACCCTTTCCCTTACCACTTTGCTTCCTTGGGTCCTTTCCCCTTTTTTTTTCCACCAAAATCCCCCAAAATTTTTCATGGGGGATTTTTTAAAAAAATCCAAACGATACCCCCACTTTTCCCCTACTAACAAAAATTCGGGCACTCTCCTCTTCCTTTGCCTCTTTCCCCGTTGGGGGCCTCTGGGGCCACTCACACAGACGGGCACAACTGGCCCTCATCTTCCACCCGCCTCCCGCCCCCTATCGGACCTCCAAACTCTCCTCTCCCCCCATCTCTGACCACAACCTCCTCACCCTTTTCCTCCCCTCCCACTCCACCCCCCCCTCCTGCACCAAATCTTAGTACACCCACGCAGGAAAACCCACAAAAACCCCAACCCTTGCAAATCTCTTTTGACCTCTTGCACCTCTCTTTTACCAATTCATCATTTGCTGACCCAACCCCAGCCACCAAAATTTTACAACAACACAATCACTTCCCCTTCCGATGCTGTCGCTCCTCTCACACACAACAGAACCCGCAAAAAAAGAAAAAAAAACAACCCGGGGACAAAAGACCCACCCAAAAACTGAGGGGGAAACTTTTCCCGAAATTTTCCCAAAAGCCGCTGGGAAAAAAACCCCCCTCCACCACTGACTTTTACCTCATAAAAAAGAATCCCCTGCACACATTTAAACCGCACTTTACCTCAAACCCAAAAAAAGACTATTTCCCACTCTCATAAAACCTCCCTTTTCCCCCAAAAACCCCAAAAACTTTTTTAATTTCCTTTTTTAACTCCCTCCTCATCCCCCAGCACCCGCCTCCCCCATCTCCCCTCAGCAATTTATTTTTTCAATCACTTCCATAATAAAAAAAAATCTCATCAACAAACTTTACCCTACAGCCCCCTCACCTACCTCTATTTTCCCGCGGTTCCCCAAAAGCCCCCCTCTACAACCCCGCTCATCATTTTTTCCCCTTAAACTCGCTTTTTCACCGGGCCCCCTCCTAAACAACCCCCACCCCTCTAAATGTCCAAAACGAACCCCCACCACCCGGGAGTCTTTTACCCCCTCCCATTTCCCCCAAAATCATTTCCCCGACCTTAAAGGGGCTGTTTTTTATCATCCCAGCCCTCACCCATCTCTTCCAAAACTATCTTAAACCCTTCCCTTTGGGATCTTCCCTTCCTTTATTTTAAAAATTTCGAAACCCGCACCCCCATCCTAAAGAAAACCCTCCCCTTGAACCCCTTTCCCCAATTTTCCCAACACGCCCCAAACCCCACTGCTTTTCCCCTTCCCCCCCACCCACCCCACCGCCCTCTAAACTCCTTGGCACACGCCACTTTAACTTTCCCCCCCACCTCTCCTCCAAAATCTCTCCCCTTTACCCCCCTTTCCCAAACGAGCTTTTCCGCCCCAAACCCCCGGGGTACCGAACCCAACCGCCCTAACCCCAAAATCACCAACCGACCTTTAACAACTGCCCCAAAACCTCAGCCACTACTCTTCTCCCCCCTAGACCCTTTTCCCCTGCCCTTTTCCATTACTCGTGCTTTTCCCCCCTAGACCTGTCCTCTTTCCTTTCCCCCTTTCTCTTGCTTCTCCTTCCTAGACCCCTTTTCCCCTTCCTTCTCCATTACCTGTCTTCCCTCCTAGACCTGTCCCCCCGCCTTATCTTTCCCTTACCCCTTGCTTCTCCTCCTAAAACCCTTTCCCCTCCTTCTCCATTCTCTGTGCTTTTCCTCCTAAACCTTCCCCGCCTTTGACAAATGACGACCATTCCCTTTTTGCTTACAAATTCCCTTTTTCCCCCTTTGCAACATGGGCTTGGCTCTTTTTCCCGGATCCCCTCGTACCTCACCGATCGGACTTTCAGCGTTTTTTTTCACTCTCGCTCCACCCCCTCCCCCCCGGGCCAAATCTCTTTTTGGTGTCCCCTTTAGGGGGCCCGTCCCGGGTCCCCCCCCTACCCCTTCTCTATCTACACCCTTTGGGCCCCGGTTCCAAGGCCCCATAGCCCACATGGTTTTTCATTACCACCTTACTTTATGGGTACCCAACTCTAAAACTCCCCGGGCCCGGATGTCGTCTCTCTTCCCCCCTTTGGGCCCTGACCCGTCCGTCTTCCAATTTTCCTTTTCCCCCTTCTTCCTCACGTCTCCTAAAACCCAAATGGGAGAGAAAACTGAACTCAGTATCTTTTCCCCCCGTTTCCCCCTCCATCCCTCCACCCAGCCCCTCTATCACTGTTAATGGCTACACTCTCTCCCCCCAGCAACCAAAAGGGCCGCTGCCCTTTGGGGTAATCTTTGACTCCCCAAACTGTCCCTTTTAAAAAACCAAAACATCCTAAACCCTTTACCTCCTTTTTTTTCCGCCTTTCCACCTAAAAAATATTTTCCCCCAAAAACCGGGTCAAATTTTTAACTCAGAAAGCAAAAAAAAATTGCTGATTCCCTGCCCTTTTGTCATCTCCGCCTCGACTACTGCAAACATCCTCCCCTCTGTTTCCCCTTTCCCAGCTACACCCTCGCCCCCCTCCAAACCATCCTTAACTTGCTGCCCCCTCTGATTTCCCCCCTCTCTCCTCGCTGTCTCCTCTGCCCCCTCCCCTCGCCCATCCCCTTCACTGGCCCCCATTGCCCACGAATCCCCGTTTCAACAAACAACTTCTACCTACAAGGGTCTCCCCCTAACCCTCCCCTCCATACATCTTCGCCTTAATTTTCCCAAATAAACCCCCCCTCACTAACCTCCGCTCCACCAAAGGGCCCTTTTCCTCTGCTCTCCTCTTTTCACCCCCCCACACAACCGTCTCCCAAAAACTTCTCTTTTTGCTTCCCCCCACACTTTGGACTCACTGCCCCAACAACCTTTAGAAAATCTTTCCCCCCCCTCCACCGGCATCAAACTTTAAACCCCAAAACCACCTCTTTTAGGATTTGCCCCTTTTTTTTTTTTTTTCCCAACCCTTAACCCTGGGTTTCACTTCCCGCTCCACAAAAACAAAGTGTGCCCCCACCTTTTGTCTCTTCCCCTCCTTTCCTGTAGATTGTAAAGCCCCGCGGGCAAAAAGGGGCCCCCTCCCCCTCTGTACCATCGTTTTTGTCACTTTTTGTCACTTTGTAATTGTTTTGGACGATGTTATTTATGTAAAACCCCCCCCAAAAGTTTCAGCGCCTGGGAATCAAAAGGGCCGCTCCCCCCTTAAATAAAATGGTAATTTTAATAATTTAATTTTTTGAGACACTGACTTTTTTTGAGGGAATACAACAATGTTCGGTACACTAAAATATTTATGAGGGCAAAAACAACAAAAATTGGGAAAATGCTGACTATATTTAGGCAAAAACAACAAAAATTGGGGGAAATTCCCGACTTAAAGGGTGGGGCAATACAACAATGATTGGGGGAAAACACCCCCACTATTATGGGGGCAAAACAACAATGATTTTGGGGGCAGCGGAATAAAAGGGGAAATAAATGGGTTTATTTGGGGCAAATTCTTTTCTATTATGGGGGCAATACAACAATGATTGGGACACAACCCGGGGGCTATGATGGGGGAAACCCAACCCAAAGATTGGGGCACTCTGACTATGAAGGGGTAATACAAAATGATTTGGAAAAACTGGGGATATGAAGGTGGCAATACAACAATGTTGGGCTTTCTGAATGATGGGGGCAATACAAAAATGATTGGGACTGCTGACTATGTGGGGGAATACAATAATGTTTGGGAACCCCCAACTAAAAAGGGGGGTAATACAACAATGTCTGGGAAATTTTGACATGAGGGGGGAATACAAAAATGTTTGGGACATCCCAATAAATGAAAGGGGGGTAATCAAAAAATGATTGGGCATGCTGACTATAAAAGGGGGAAATACAAAAATGATTGGACTTTCTGATTAGAGGGGGCATACAACTTTTGGGACATGATAGATGGGGCAATGCAAAATGATTGGACAGTTTGAGGGGGGGAAATACAACAATGATTGGGCATGCTGACTATGGGGGGGAAAATACAAATATTGGGACAGGGCTTGATGGGGTAATATAAAAAAATGATTGGGACATGCTGACTTTTGATGGGCAATAAAACAAAAATTGGGGAACGCTATGAGGGGGCAAAAACAATTTTTTTTTGGGACACTTGATATGATGGGGGCAATACCAATATACATGCCCTGTAAAAACAAAATTCATTCCCTTTTTAACAGTTATAATGTATTTTTTTTAAGCGATGTTGATGGGAGGGCTTGATAAATTGGATGAATGTGTTCTCCGGAGCCATTTAAACCTGAAGTTAGGAGGCACACGCTGGAACAAACCTAGAGATTATGTAAAGAGTATGTATGCCCCATTATGTGGGGGGTGATACTGAAAAAATATACGGGGATGGGACAGTTAGAATTTACTTTCATTCTGCATGATATCACCGTCAAAGAGGAAAAAAACCTATATCGAGGAAATGGACTCCAATGTTTTCCCTATTTTTACCAGGGTGCTGACGGAAAAAAGGCAGTGCAGGGCTTATAATTTATTTAATGGGAATATCCCTTTAATCTGTCATTCCCATGACAGGTGCTGGACTAGCTAATACTATTATCAGGCAATCATACAAATGCAGGCGGAGTAAGTTATGTTAAACTGCGAGATTATCAGACTTTCTGGACTATGAAATGAAGGATAGGAAAGAAAATGTATTCACTCAGATACCCTTATCCCCTGTTCAGTGTTAATTCTCATATAGCTCATTTCCCATGAGCCCTTTAGAATATATTTAAATTTCAGTGAAGACACCATTTTTTTTAAAAAAAAATTTCTATAAAATTTCCGTGAAGCCACCATTGGTGTAGGAATCTCCACACACCCACATGTTGCCTCTCTCCAATGAAGAATCTTACCCGTTTTGTGCTACCCTTAAAGCCTTTCGCCCTGCCAACCAGGGGCACACTTCCTAAAACTGCTGTATCTGGTGGTCTTTCATCAATTTACATAGCCAAGGCTCACAGTGAGCGTGGCGTGGGATTTGACGGGAAAAACACTACACCAAATTAGTCTCCTGAGCTCAGAGATAGGAGGCCTGTTGTTGTAGATCACCCATGCCTGCTGACACAGGAAGTGGTGAATCTGAAGCTGTAGAGAAAAAGAAAACGCCCACCGCACTGAACAGGACGATGGGAACCTTGAAGCTGTATAACCTTCCACAGTGTGAGCAGGGACGTGGGGAGCATGAAGGCTGTAGAAAACACCAACCAGCCTGAACAGGAAGTGGGAGCCTGAAGCTGTAGAACCTCGCCCACAGCCTGAAAAGGACAGTGGGAGCTCTGAAGCTGTAGAACCTTCAACCGGCAGTAGGAACGGACGTGGCGAGCTGAAGCTGTAGTAGAAACAACACCACAGCCTGAACAGGAAGTTGTGAACCTGATGCTGTATAACATTCCACAGTGTGAGCAGGAACGTGCGGAAGCCTGAAGCTGTAGAAACCACACACAGCCTGAACAGGAAGTGGGAAGCCTGAAGCTGTAGAACCTTTCAAAGGAGGGGGAACAGGAGCTGGGAAGCTGAGGCTGTAGATAGGTACCACCCACAAGCCCTGAAACAGGAAAGTGGGAGGCCGAAGCTGTAGAGAAAGCCCACAGCCCTGAAACAGGAAGTGGGGAGCTGAAGCTGTAGAACCGCCCACAGCTGAACCAGAAGAAAGTGAGAGCCTGAAGCTGTAGAACCACCCCCAGCTTGAAAACAGGAAGTGTGAGCCTGTAGCTGTTGAATTGCACACGCTGAACAGGAAGTGCGAGCCTGAAAACTGTAGAACCGCACCACAGCCTGAACTCAGAAACGTGAGCGCTGTGAAGCTGTAGAACCACCACACAGCGTGAACAGGAAGTGTGTGCTGAAGCTGTTGATTGCCACTGCCTGTGACAGGACAGTCAAGTGCGAGGACCTCGAAAACTGTAGAACGCCCACAGCCTGAACCAGGAAGTGGGAGCCTGGAAAGCTTTCAGAACCGCCCACAGCCTGAACAGGATAGTGGGAGCCTGAAGCTTTAGAAAACCGCCCACACGCCTGAAACAGGACAACAGTGGGGAGCCTGAAGATGTAGAGAAACACCACACGTTATGACGGGAAAGGATGGGAGACTGAAGCTGTTCAGAAACCACCCACAGCCTGAACCGGAAGTGGAACCTGAACCTATGTTCATAAGCTACAGTCTGTGGTCATATAGCCCCATGTGACGGAGAACATACAAGCCATGCGCTGTGCTTCGTGTCCTATGTTCTGCATCCTAGCTGCTGATCTTGTCAATCACATCCTGTTTACAGCTCAGGGTCCCAGGTACATTTGACCTTTTACTCTGTCAACTTTTTTACATTTCTGGTTTTCAGACCTGAGTAAAGCTTGTCAGACTTTGTTATCTCTTGCAATAGTCCCCATAAATTCCAAATGTCATAGCCTTGCTCTGCCTGTGTTTGACCCAATCTCAATTCATAAGAAACATCTCCTTGTTCCTCACCTACCATAAAACGACCCCTAGCGACTTGATTTCCCTACAACTTTGTGAGTTTATGTAATAATCCTATTTTGTAGAATGAAAAGACAAATGTAAGAGGAATGACCGGAACTGACTGGACCATCACGATTGTAAATGACTCTACTCTGCCACCAGGGATTATAACCATCCCTAGAGATTATTATCCTTCTCTAGGTGGCCACCAGGGATTATAACCATCCCTAGAGATTATTATCCTTCTCCTAGGTGTCCACCAGGGATTATAACCATCCCTAGAGATTATTATCCTTCTCTAGGTGGCCACCATGGATTATAACCATCCCTAGAGATTATTATCCTTCTCTAGGGGGCCACCAGGGATTATAACCATCCCTAGAGATTATTATCCTTCTCTAGGTGGCCACCAGGGATTATAACCATCCCTAGAGATTATTATCCTTCTCTAGGTGGCCACCATGGATTATAACCATCCCTAGAGATTATTATCCTTCTAGAGGTGACCACAATGGATTATAACCATCGCTAGAGATTATTATCCTTCTCTAGGTGACCACAAAGGATTATAACCATCTCTAGAGATTATTATCCTTCTCTAGATGGCCACCAGGGATTATAAATCCATCCATATGATTATTATCCTTCTCCAGGTGGCCACCGATAGGCATTATAAACCATCCCTAGAGATTATTATCCTTCTCTAGGTGGCCACCAGGGATTATAACCATCCATAGAGATTATTATCCTTCTCTAGGTGGCCACCAGGGATTATAACCATCCCTAGAGATTATTATCCTTCTCTAGGTGGCCACCAGGGATTATAACCATCCCTAGAGATTATTATCCTTTTCTAGGTGGCCACCAGGGATTATAACCATCTCTAGAGATTATTATCCTTCTCTAGGTGGCCACCAGGGATTATAACCATCCCTAGAGATTATTATCCTTCTCCAGGTGGCCACCATGGATTATAACCATCCCTAGAGATTATTATCCTTCTCTAGGTGACCACAAAGGATTATAACCATCCCTAGAGATTATTATCCTTCTCTAGGTGGCCACCAGGGATTATAACCAATTTCCACCCTAGAGATTTTATCTTCTCTAGGTGGCCTACAAGGGATTATAGCCATCCCTAGAGATTAGTATACCATTCTCAGGTGCCCCTGGATATAAACCATACCTAGAGATTATTATTCTTCTCTAGTGACCACCAGGGATTATAACCCATCCCTAGGAGATTATTATCATTATTAGGTGGCACACAGGGATATAACACATCCCTAAGTAGATTAGTATCCTTCTCCAGGTGCGCCTCCATGGATTATAACCATCCCTAGAGATTATTATCCTTATTTTCTTTCTAGGTACCACCATGGATTATAACCATCCCTAGAGATTTTTCCTTCTCTAGGTGGCCACCAGGATTATAACATCCACTATGAGATTATTATCTATTCTCTAGGTGGCCACCAGGGATTATAACCATCCCTAGAGATTATTATCCTTCTCTAGGTGACCACCAGGGATTGTAAGTGACCCTACATATCCAGTACAGATTTTCAACTCTATTACTAGAAATTGAAAAACTTCTTTTCTGAACCACCAAGGGGTGTAAACCTACTTGACTGCTAGATGCTGTAATCACCCTCTCCAGACTGTTTCACTAGACCACCAGGGCTTTTAACCTGCCATACTGGACTACCAGGGAGTGTAAACCCACTTTTTGGACTGATGGGAGCTGAAAATCCTTCCTACTGAACTGGTTCTCCATGCAATATAAACCTCCTACTAGCCCCAATCTGGACTTGTTAGCCTACCCTTTTCCTCCCATACTGGACCACCAGGGATTGTAAGCTTCAGAAGCAGTTTTAAGCCCCTCTACTAGACCACCAGGGCTTTTAACCTCCCTTACTCGGCCACCACCGAGTGTAAACCTACTTTTTGACTGCTGGGGGTTGAAAATTCCCTCCCCTGATGGGTTCATAAGCAATTGTACGCCCTAGTACTAAAACCCCAATCCATACTGGACCACTAGGGAGTATAAATCCATCATAAAATAGAGTTTGCAACCCCCAGCTATCAAAAAGTAGGTTTACACCCCCTGGTTGTCCCAGTATCAGTAGGAATCCATTGCGCTTTAGGCAAATGTTCACACGGCTTATTTTTTGACGGATTTCAGCCCGTATTTCGCGCCCGTTACATGCGCGTCATTAAGGTAATGGAACAAGTTTCTTGAGAATATGGATTTACGTCTCCTCGTCCCCGCACGCGAAATACGGGTGAAGCGGGGGAGAAAGTTGACGTCAATTTTCACCGGCAAGTATACGCGACGAGGATAATGGATTCTTTGGGGGCCAGTGAGACTTTGCGGTTTCCCCGCCCCCCAACCGATGATGAGCACACGCTGTGATTGTGGGCGAAATCCATCCTACAATTACGCCGTGAATAAGCCGTGTGAACATAGCCTTATATGCGGTGAAATGCGTGCTGCAATTACGGTAATTCATAGCTCACATAGAGAGCTATGGATTACACGTCACCCCCCCCCCCCCGTTTGCGCGTACAATACGCATCATTACTTTACGCCGCAGGGTAGGGAGAATTGAACATGTCTGTTGTTAGCGGTGCATACGCGCCACTGACAATGCATGTCTATGGGGCCGGGGCCCAGCCGCCCCTCCGTACTTTGGAATTACACGCTGATTAACACGGGGTTCCAAAACGCATGCGCCGCAATAAGTTGGGTGAACATACTCTAAGGTTTCTTTGCAGAAAAGTGGTTTGAGTCACAGACTTAGTTATAGAACAGAGGCAGAAGAAAATTCAGCTCTCCATATCACAATTAGTGCATAGTAGTACGTAGGAGTGCACTCTCCTGCTCCTGGCTCCTGTTTACCACTACATAGGTCTCTTGCTGTAGGTCTAAATAGGCCAAAATGTTGGTGTCATGATTGTGCCTGAAACCCCCGCCCACCTCCCCCCCCCTGTTCTTTTGGCTCTGGTCGCACCGGCCAAGGGACCAGTTCGCCGTAACCCATGGTTTTTCACTTAAGACTACGTTTCTTATCACTAGGGTGAACTGGGTTATTCTGTGCGGGGATGCTAATTTGATTCCTGGGGCCAACGCCGTGGCCAGGAGATCTTCCAGCACACTCGTGGTTATTTTTGGATCCATCTTGTGTGACAGCATTTCTTCCTCCTATCTGGGACTTTTGTTCCATTCTGCCCTATTGGCTTCAGTTCTACCTTTAATTCTGTCCTATATAAGGTCTCTGCTTCATTCCTGCCTTGCCTGCTATTTTGGCTCTTTGCCCTACTGCGTTCGCTGCTCTCTTCTGTTGTTTCTGGTTGATCTCCTCCTGAACTTTCGCTTTGATAGCACCCCCGGTTATCCTTTCTGTCTCACGATTTGTACCTTGCTGCCGTATTGGTGCCGACTTTGAACCGCGCCGACCTACGTTATTGTTCTGTGTCTGCTTGTTCCAGTCTGTGTCGCACCTATACCAGTGAGCCATTAAGTCTTCCGGTTGGGGCCGGGCCTTATTAAAGGAGTCGGGTTCCCCAAAAGGCAGGGACAGAGGCTGGGACCAGTGTCAGTGTCTTTGTGTGCATCCCTGACAGTCCCTGACAGTTGGACTGTGGAACTACCATCATCTCATTATGCACTAATTGTGAATCTTCTACGGCCTCTGTTCTATAACTTCTGTAAAGAAACCTGAGGTGTGCCGTGGACTCCTACTGAAATGGATTACTAGCCTTTGGCTATTTCCACGCTTCTACCCCACTACTAAAAACCCCAATCCATACTGGACCACCAGGGAGTATAAGGGCATGTCCCCACAGCATGGGTTCCCGGACGGTTTTTCAGGCGGTTTGAAAAACTGGCCGAAAATGAGCAGAACAGGGCTCTATGGAAAACCCATGCAGCAGTCCCCACAGTCCCCACTGCACGGGTTTTCCGTACGGCGGTTTTTCCACCCCTGGGCCGCCCGCAAAACATTCTACAAGCACAATCTAACGTATGGTTTTCGGACGGAATCTGTGCATGTCAATGGGAAGGGGGAGGGCTTTTCTCCGCTCATCATGGAGAAAAGCCACCCCTCACGGCCGTGTACATAAACCGGAAAAGTAACGGTCGGATAAACCGAGCGGTATTTGTCCCTTGCCGCGCCCTAAATCTACTACGCTAGACTGGTTCAAAAGTGATTGTAAGCCCTTGAAATAGACCTCCAGGACTTGAAAACTTCCCCTCCATACTGGACAACCAGTGCCGCATACCTTGGTAGAAGCGTGGGTGCTCAGTGGAAATAGCCAAATGCTAGTAATCTCAATTCAGTAGGAATCCACGGCACACCTTAGGATTCTTTACAGAAAAGTCGGTTTTTTATTCCCAGTTGTAGAACAGAGACAGTAGAAAATCCACAATTAGTGCATAGTAGTAATGAGATGATGGTAGTTCCACGGTCCGACGTTTTGGCCTATTTAGGCCTACATCAAGAGACTTATGTAGGAGCCAGGAGCAGGAGAGTGCACTACTATGTACTACTATTCACTAATTGTGATATGGAGAGCCGAATTTTCTACTGCCTCTGTTCTATAACTAAGTGTGTGAATAAAACCACTTCTCTCCAAAGAAACCTAAGGTGTGTTGTGGATTCCTACTGATACTGGACAACCAGGGAGAGGAAACCTACTTTTTGACTGCTGTGGGTTGCAAATTCCCTACCCTTATGGGTTCAAAAGCAGTTGTGATCCCCACTACTAAAATCCTAGTCCATACTGGACCACCAGGTAGTATAAAGTGACGTTCACACGGCTTAGTTTGGGAACGGATTGCAGCTGTATTGCGCGCTGTACTGCGCTGCAATACGTCTGGAATCCGTCCCAGCCATTACGGTAATCCACAATTCTCATAGAGAGAAAACAACGGATCGTCTCCCCTTCACCTCCTGTCTTCTTTTCCCCTCCTATGTAGATTGTTAAGCCCTCGCGGGTAGGGTCCTCTCTCCCTCTGTCGTGCCAATTGTCATTAATCACTTATCATCAGGGGCGTAACTACCGGGGTAGCAGGGGTAGCAGTTGCTACGGGGCCCCTGAGCTTAGGGGGACCCCGTGCAGTTGCTACCGCGTACGCTACCCCGGTTAATTGCGCTCCTGGCCGCCGACAGTGAAACTTAACAGTTCACTGCAGGCGGGCGGGGAGTGAGGGGGGGCCCCCGGGGGCCCGGCGCTACTGCCTCATGAACGCCCGGGCCCTCGCCAGGCCCGGGCAGTTCTGAGGCAGCACCTGCCCGGAGGTAGCAAGAATGGAGCGCCAATCGCTCGCTCTGCTACATTCCTCTGCCAGGCGCTCTGTGGGGGTCACTGTAGGGCCGCGCGCGGTGACGTCCACATCACCGCGCCGCCCCGGCGTCTGGAGCGCAGAGGGGCTGCAGAGAGGACTGAAGCACGGCGAATAGGGGGGTAGCGATGCCGGACCGAGAGTGGAGTAAAGTATTTCTTATTTTACCTGCTCCTTAGCCGCCTGTATACCCCCTAGCCTGCCTATTTACAGCCAACCCTAGCCTGCCTGCCTATTACAGCCCCATTGACTGCTAGCCTATTACAGCGCCCTAGCTCCCTGTTTTACCCCCTAGGCCTTCCCTGTATACCCCCTTAAGCCTGCCGTATACCCCCTAAGCCTCAATGTATACCCCCTCCTAGGGGGCCTTCTCTATACACCCCCTTAGCCTTCCTATTACACCCCTAAGCCTTCATAACACCCCCTAAGCCTGCCTGTACACCCCTAAGGCCTGCCTTTATACCACCCCCCTAGCTTTGCCTTTTATACCACCACAGGTGCTGCCTTTATACGCCCCCTAAGGCTGCCTATATAGCTCTAAGTCTGCCTGAATGAATAGCCCTATAGCTACCGTGAAGCCTGCTCTGCCTATATAGCCCCTATAGCCCCCCCTGTCTACTTTATATGGGGCACCTTTAGCTGCCTAAACCCTACCTATAGGGCCTATAGCCCACCAAACTCCTGTCTACCTGTATGGCTCCCTAAAAGCTACCTAAACCCTGCCTGCCTATATGGGCACTCTTTTGGGCTACCTAAACCTTGCCTATTTGGGGCCCCATATATCCTATCTAAGCCCTGCCTGCCTAAAGGGACCCCATATAGCCAGGGGGGCAGGTGCCGGAAAAGTCAGGATTCTAACCTATTTGTGTCTAAATCTGCAGGGACAAGTGGTCGGGAGATGTCATCAAGATGGCGGACTGGACCGGATGCAGAACAAACGAGAAAGTCAACGACTCGTCAGAGAAACGTCATCTGTGAGTCACAAGATGTTACTGCACTGTAATCACTTACCGTATATACTCGAGTATAAGCCGAGTTTTTCAGCACAAAAAATGTGCTGAAAAATCCCCCCTCGGCTTATACTCGAGTCAGCTGACAGCGTCCGGGCGCTGCGATGGCCCGAACGCCGGCAAGGACGCTTCAGCTATATGCGGCTCCTCAGGGAGCGCATATAGCAGAATCCCGAGTCAGCTGACAGCGTCCGGGCGCTGCGGTGGCCCGTGCGCTGTCAGCGATCTCTTCCCCTGCATGCGACTCCTCCGGAGCGCATGCAGGAGAGGAGATACCACTGCGGAGCAGGGAGCGAAACCCCTCCGTGCTCCGCAGTGGCCTCCGGGCGGCCGCAGGCTCGCGGCTGTCCGGAGCTCCCGGCAACAGGCAGCGTGTGTCGTCACGGCTGCGTGCGCGGCCTGATGATGTCACCCCCTGTGCCGGGAAGACGGAAGACAGCGCGCGGAGGCCGGGGGAGGCGGGAGGCGGAACGGGAAGGGAACGGAACAGCGGGGAGTGGGTAAGGGGGTTTTTTTTTTTTTTTAAAAACATGCCTCCCCGACTAGTACTGCCTATCCCTCCCCTAGTTTACTAAAACCCTACCTTCCCTCTAGTACTTCTATCCGCCTATACTCCTAAAGTACCTATACCTGCCAGTACTCTATACCTCCCTAGTATACCTCTAAGCCTACCTATACCCCCTATACTACCTATAAGCCATTCCCTGCCTAGTAAAAACCTATAAGCCTACCTATACCTGCCTTACCCTAAAGCCTTCCTTCCCTCTTAGTACTGCTATACCTCCCCTAGCGGGGGCTTTGCTGGGGTCCAAAAACTCGGGGCTGGGGCCTTTTTGTTTTTCGGGGTAGGGCGGGGGTTCACACACTTTTTTCCCCGCCTCATTGTAAACCCCGGGTTTTTTTTTTAAACAGAAAAAAAATTTTTGGTTACGTCACTAATTTTCTGCACATCCCAACAGATCCCGTCCATCTCTCGCTTTTCACTGTACAAAAAAATCACCAAGACAAATTTATTTTTTTCAAAACTTTCACCTTATATGACAAACCCCAAAACAGTCCCAAAAAACATACCCCGATCATGGAGCAAATCTACCAGACAATGATTTTACTAAAACCCCCCTACAAAACAAGACCCAAAACTTTTTACTTTTAAAGGCTCAAATAACCCCGCCAGACCCTGACCGAACGCAACCCCCAATGTGCTATCGTGTACACGGCTCTTTTACTATCCCACCCCCATCATACCTTTGTGGTTGATACAGTTGTTTAGGCTCTGCAGAAATATAAGTGATTTCACTCAGTTACATTTATACTCAATGGGGACGCTTTTCTGATCAGCGTCGTTCACTTTCCCCTTTTTTCTCCATCCGGTTCTCACCTTTTATGGATTGCTCCCCCAATACTCGTCCCGGGTTTGGACACAAATATCTTAGAATCCTCCATTTCCACAAACCCCTTAAATTTTAGGGTTTGCATCCCTCAGTTAGGTATATAGGGGCATGAAGCAGTATAAAGGGGCCCAAGGCAGGTTATGGGGCAAGGCAGTAAAGGGGGGGAAAGGCGTATATGGGGGGACAGGCGTTTATAGGGGGGCCAGGGATATATGGGGGCCAGCGGTAATGGGGCCCCAAAGGAATATATAGGGGCACTGAGGCAGTATTTGGGGCCCCAGGGATTATGGGGGCACTGAGGGAGTAATAGGGGCCCCCCAAAAGGTTATAGGGGGATGGGCGTATATGGGGGCCTGAGGCAGTATATAGGGGACCCAAAAAGGTAATAGGGGCCTGAGGCAGTATATGGGGGCCACAGGCAGTATTGGGGGCCACAGGGAGTATAGGGGGGGACAGGAGGGATTGGGGGCCCCAAAACAGGGGAATTTGGGGCACAGGCAGGGGAAAGGGGGCCCCCGGCAGGGGGTATGGGGGGCCACGGGGGATATAGGGCCCCAGGCAGGGTATGGGGGCCACGGGAGGGGAAAGGGGCCACAGGCAGGCATTATAGGGGCCAAAGGGAGGCATTATAGGGGACAGGGAGCATATGGGGGCCCCAGGCAGGGATATGGGGCCACAGGCAGATATGGGAGCCCCAGTCAGGGGATTAAGGGGCACAGGCCATATGGGGGCCAAAGCAGGATATGGGGGCCACAGGCAGGGGTTTTAGGGGCCACAGCAGGCATTATAGGGGGGAAAACAGGGAATGGGGGGACGACAGGGATTGGGGCCAAGGCAGTTTATGGGGGGACAGGACCATTATAGGGGCACGGCAGGGATAGGGGTCCACGGGCAGGGATTGGGGGGCCCCGGGAGGGGGTAGGGGGGCCCCAAGGAGGGGTAGGGGGGGGACAGGAGGATAGGGGGCCACAGGCAGCTTTTTTAAGGGGCACAGGCAGGGATTGGGGCCACAGGCAGGGTTTTGGGGCCCCAGGTAGTGGTATGGGGGCCCCCAAAAGGGGTATAGGGGGCACTGAGGGAGGTAAACGCTTTTAAAAAACAAAAACATTAATCTCACCTTCTCCCCCGGCGAGCGCGCTCCTTTCCCCTTTAGCCCCCGCTCCTCCGGCAGTCCTCGGGGGGCCGGCCTTTTTAAACCCCTGTGCCCCGGGGAAGGCAGCGTGCGATGACATCACTATCGCGACGCTTTCAGGTGGGCGCACGGGGCCCCCGGGGGGTCCTCACGCTTGGAGGACCGGCGCCCCGCTGTGTCGGGGCCTGCGGGTCCACATGTCTCGGGGCAGGGAGCCTCGCAAAGCCCGCGGCTTGTGGCGTCCCGCGGGGCGACTGCAGTAAAGGGGGAGTCGGGGCTCCAGGCCCCCAGGGAGAGGGCCTGGAGCCCGGGGGGACTGGGGGACAGGGGTTGTTTTATTTGGGGGCCCCAGCCCCAATAAAAAAAGCCCTAGCGACGCCCCGCGCCAGTACTACCTATACCGCCCCCTACTGCCTTACCTGCCTAGTAGCCTATACCTGCCCATACTGCCCATACCTGCCTTACCCTAGTACTACCTATAAAAACCCCCATACTGCCTAGTACTGCCATCCTGCCCAGTCTACCTATACCCTAGTAGCCCATACCGCCTGTATACCTATAGCCACCTATCGGGCCCAGTACTGCCCATACCTGCCTTTTACTGCCTAGTACTACTTAAAGCCTACCCATCCCCCTGTATACCTTAACCTACCATACCTGCCTGTAGCCATACCTGCCTAGAAAAATACCTATAAGCCTACCTATACCTCCCATTCCTGTATTACCCTTAAACCTACCTAGTACTGCCTAAGCCTACCAACCTGCCTAGTACTGCCTTGCCTACCATCCTGCCTTTCTGCCTATACCCGGCCCCATAACGACCTTACCTGCATACCCCGCCTATGAGGGCCTATACCCGCCTTGGGGGCCCAATTACGCCCAAGCCTGCCTAGGGGGACATGTGCCTATACCAGCCCATGGGGGAATTAAAAGCCCATACATGCCATAACCCTCCTATGGGGGACATTTAAAAACCCCATATCTGCCCAGGGGGACATTTAAAAAGCCATGGGGGGCATTAAAATCCTATACCAGCCTATACCTGCCTATGGGGGGAATTTTAAAATGCCTATACCTGCCCAGTAATTTTTTGGGATCTATTTTTATTTTTAAAAATTCACCATAGCCGCCATTTCCCCCCCTAGGCTTATACTCGAGTCAATAAACTTTCCCGGGTTTTTTGGCAAAAGTAGGTGCCTCGGCTTTATTTCGGGTCGGCTTATACTCGATATATACTATATGTTACAGGCCTGTGTACACTGGTTCACCACTTATGGCACTGTATGGAGGGAAAAATACGTCGCGGCCTGGTAAATGGTGTTTTACCCTAATGGTCCTGTATGGGGGTAATATACAGTCTGCAGAGCCTGTGTACAGGGTCTACCCCTAATGCTCACTGTATGGAGGTTTTTATCGGCCTAAGAGTCTGGTACATGGAAAAACCACTTTGGTATATATGGCAATTTTTGGTCTTTGTGTATGATCAATAGTTTTAGGGGGGTTTTTATACTATTGGTGGTAATTTTGGTTCGTTTCTGGTGGTATAGTCGGTCCATAGTAGTTTTGTTATTTGGGAAGTTGGTTTGGTATAAGGGATTTGTTTTGGGACGTAAGATGATGGGAAATTTGCCCCTTGTATTATCTACATATCTTAAAAAAAATGTCCTGGTACATAGTCGTGGGCAGGGAAATGGGCGAGGGGGGTGGGGGGGTTTTGGGGGCCCCACCAAAGTTTGCTTTGGGGCCCTGGCTTTTCCCAGTTTCCCCCCTGCTTTCATTGTACTCGTTTGACTTCGTTATGTTGAAACCCCCTTTAAAATACAAGGGCCCTGGAAACAATGCGCTTTTAAAATACTTAAAAATAATAATAATAATAAAAATAATAAAGGATGTTGGTTGTTCTTCCCCTAGAATTTTTATTAGTGGATCAGTTCATTTATTTCGTAAATCCAGCAAAAGGGGTTTTTTTGGTTTTTTGGGGTGTGCAGTGAAGGGTTTTTTCATTTATTTTGCTGTCTGTGCTTTGTTAGGAAAAATTTACCCCATTTTTTACTTTATGTGTGCTGTGGCATCGGCCAGTCGTTCCCCCAGCTGTATCTGCAGGGGCATGGAACTACAAGTGCCAGCATGCCCCATAAGCCTCTGTTTGTAACTAGGGGGAAGATGTAAGTCAGAACTGTGTAAGTTGAGGACTGCCTGTACATGTTATAAGCCCCAGGGATAGAAGGCGCCCGCAGTGAACTGCCTGGGGTTGAAACGAGGGGGGGGGGGGGGGGGGGGGGGGATTGCGGAAACTATTAAAAGCTTAATCTATTAGGTTGGGTGTCAAATGTAAAACATTTCCTACAGGCTGGGAGTGAATTTTTTTCTCCAGCATTTTGAGGACAGATTCTTGTTCCATTTCTCCGGCAGTTTGGGGAATTGATGAAGTGTGTTATGGCGCTCAGAAGCAGATAAGCTTTTTAATGTCCTAGGCATATGGCCATATTCTGATTATGACACAGTAATTGTATTAATTACTATTTACTTGGAGAGGTTGAAATCATGAGCTAGGTTGAGCCAAAGCAGATGCTGGGAATATGGACAATTCTAAAAGATGGAACCGAACCACTCGAGACATTAACCCTTCAACGAGCAGGTGAAGCCATTAACATACTCGTTATAAGCCGGGAGTTATCCAGACTGGTAATGAGAAATCATGTGCAGCCTATTAGGTACATATACACCCAATGTCCTTGGTAGGGCAGAGAGTAGCCTCAGAGCAGTGCAAAGGGTACCAAAATGCATGGGGGTTCAACTGGGCACAAAAAAGGAAACGAATGGAATGGCACTTTTACTCCACGGCTGTAACTTTCTCATTGTGTCTTAGTAGAACCAGAAATGACATTGCTTACTAGTCCAAAGGAAATTGGAACCAGTCATTTTACAACCTTTAATTTGGTTTAGGCAAAAGGGGGCTTCAACTTTTGGGGCCCCGGTGCGAAAAGTGAAAAGGGCCCCCCGTTTTCCCTGGAACCCTTTTTTAAAAACTGGTGTCTTCTTATGGGGGCGGGGGGAAATTTTGGGCCCCTAGTTTTCCAAAATTTTGAAAGTGGGAAAAAAAAGGAGATTGAAGAAAGGGGGGCCCGCGGGGCAAAAAAAATTTTCATGGGCATGGCCCATCTTGTTGGTGTGCCCGCCCTTAAAAGCCCCCACCCCACTCCGGGCCCAAATGCATAAAAAGGCTTTGGGGGAAAGCCAGGAAAAATGCCCTTATAGAAAAGGGAAATAGCCCCCCCCATAAAACCGGGGTGCACCTTACAGGGCAGGTAAGGATGCCCCTTGTAGCCAAGTAGATGCCCCCCCTTTTTTAAGGGCCAAAGGGAGATGTCCCCATTTGTTCCCCCCCCCCCCCGGGGGGATTGCCCCCATTTGTTAAGCCAGGTATTGCCCCCCCCTTTGGGTTTTGCCAGGGGATTTCCCCCCTTTTTTTAGCCGGTATTGCCCCCATTTGTTAAACCCAGGTAGTGCCCCCAAAAATTTTTTAGCCAGGTAGTGCCCCCTTTGTTGCCCAAGGTGTGCCCCCAAATTTTTTTAGCCAGGGTAGTGCCCCCCCCATTTGGGGTTTTGCCAGGTGTAACCCCCATTTGTTAAACCCGGTAGTGCCCCCCTTTTTTTCCAAGGGAGTGCCCCCCATTTGTTTGCCCGGTAGTCCCCCATTTGGGTTTGCAGGAAATTACCCCTTTGTTGCCAGGTAGTGCCCCCTTTTTTGCCAAAGGGAGAAAGCCCCCCCTTTTTTAGCCAGGTTTGTTTCCCCTTTTTTGTTGACAGGGGGATGCCCCCCCTTTTTTAGGGCCCGGTGATGCCCCCAAATTTTTTAGCCAGGTGATTTCCCCATTTTGGTTTCCGGGGTTTTCCCCCATTTGTTGCCAGGGATGCCCCCCATTTGTTAGCCAGGTAGGGGGCCCCCCTTTTTTTGCCAGGGGAGTGCCCCCAATTTTTTTAGACAGGGAGTGCCCCCCCGTTAAAACCAGGTAGTGGCCCCCTTTGGGTTTGCCAGGTGTGGGCCCCCCTTTTTTTTGCCCGGTAGTTGCCCCCTTTGTTAGCCAGGGATTTTCCCCCTTTGTTAGCCAGGTAGTTGCCCCCTTTGTTGCCATGTGATGCCCCCATTTGTTAGCCAGGTGGTGCCCCCATTTGTTGCCAGGTAGAGACCCCCTCTGTTGCCACCTACCTCACCAGGCTCCCTGCAGCACGTCCGAGGCTGCCGACTGAGTAGTCTCAGCGTCTCAGGGGATGTGAGTGCAGCCGCGCGTCACTCCCCCTGCAACGCACACCGGCACCGCACACCGGCGCTGTACATACAGGGGTAGAAGGGAGGAGGGGAGCGATCCCTCCTGCCTCCTCCCTGCACAGCGAGAAGCGCCGGCCTTTAGGAGCGGCCCGGCGGCGCCAGAGTAGCGCACCAACGCTACTCCGGCGCCGCCGTCATTTAAAGGACTCCCGCTGCCTGCTGGCGGCGGGAGGAATGCCAACTCTGCCGGGAGGGCGGGGGGGGGGGACCAAAATTAGCGGGACCCCCCCGCCAAAAGCGGGAGAGTTGGCATGTATGCTTTTGGGCCCCCTCAGGCTGCTGGGCCCGGTACCGACTGCTACCGCTGCACCCCTTGTAGCTACGCCCCTGGGTTTAGGGCCTCAACAGACCACCAGGGATTTTACTAATCCACCTGGTACTGTAAACACCTCATATGCACCACCAGGAATAGTAAAATATTCAGCTAAACCACCTGGTTCTGTAAATGCCTCGTATGGACCACCAGGACCTGAACACTAAGTGGGAGCCTGAAGCTGTATAACCGTACACAGCCTGAACATGAAGTGGGAGCCTGTATTTGTAGAACCACCCACAGCCTGAACAGAAAGTTGGAGCCTGAAGCTGTAGAACCACCCACAGCCTGAACAGAAAGTTGGAGCCTGAAGCTGTAGAACCACCCACAGCCTGAACAGGAAGTAGTAGCCTGAAACTGTACAACCGCCTAGACCTGAACAGGAAGTGGGAGCCTGAAGCTGTGAACCAACCCACAGCCTGAACAGAAAGTTGGAGCCTGAAGCTGTAGAACCCCCCCCAACATCTGAACAGGAAGTAGTAGCCTGAAACTGTACAACCGCCTACAGCCTGAACAGGAAGTGGAAGCCTGAAGCTGTAGACCCACCTACTAGAAACAATATATGGTTTTACACATCAAAAAACCTTTTTTTTAAAAAAAATAAGCATGAACAATTTTTGAGGTTGTTTTT
>JAODAL010032431.1:0-46943 GCA_025379985.1 Phyllomedusa bahiana
AATGGGGTTAATTTTTTTCGGAATGGATGGGGACAGACTTGCAACAGGGTTTTAAAATTTTCCTATGGCATTTCTAGATGAAATGACTGCTGGGAAAGGTAGAGAACTTTCAAAGTGGTTTACCTGAGCCAGAAATGTCGCCCTAGCACTAGAATTCGTCTGATTTAGGATCCTCAGCAGAACGGGTTCCGAAATCAGGCGCATTCTATGATATTTTAATGCACATGAAATTTGGTGTCTAAATGCCAAATTTCATACACATGGCCCAAAGTGATATTTTTTGTAAAAACAATGGTTGTTAATTTGTTTGGACAGTTTTGTACTGGTTCTCCCTATATTCTGCAGCTGCACATGATCAGATAGTTCACAAAAGCACATGAATGGTGAGATTTTATTCCAAAACCTCCTCCTGTGGTATGTGAAACAAAAGTATTGTCTTCTATTAAAAGCTCACAACATTTACAGGTTGGAAGATTTCACTGGAATACTCCTCTGTTTTCTTTCATTTATCTTTTGTTTTAATACAAAGTTGCTTCAAACGTAGGGGGGGGGGGGCTACAATGATTTGAATCGTCTTTGCCCTGCGCTAAATCATCTTATGTTTCTCAGGTAATATTGATTTAAGAACTGGATCAAGAAGTGAAATAGAGAATACATTTCTGCATGTTGGGATTTGTATGAAGTGATAAAGCTGAGTTTATTAACATCTTGATTTTTTTAACAGATTGGGGCAGATTTATCAATGTGTCCGACTCATAGATTTTTGTATCACTTCTGATATTAATTTCCTTTTTGTTCAAATTTCTCTATGAGATGGTCAGCCTGTTTGCGCAAAATATCCTCAGAAATGCAATTAGCTTTTTTTGATCAACTGCATTTTTATTTGCAAACAAGCATTCAAAATTGAATTTTGTATGAGAGTAAATATTAAGCAACAGCTGGATTCAGAAGATAATCAACTTTGATAATTAAAGAAGCTGATTATAATAAAGATTAAAAAATAAATCCGGTTTAATGTATTAATTATTAGTGTTGATCGAACCGTTCGAGAAAAGCTAAGTTCGATTAAGTTTTCTCGAACTTGAACTAAACTAGACATTTTACTGTTCGTTCGAGTAAATGTTTGAGTTTACCATGGTGTTCAACATGCAATTTTAATAGTTTTCATCGCCCTTATGCACTTTTGGTGGCCATCCAATCAGTACATAGTACAGTGAAGTGTCAAAAACATCATCGCTGAGGTGTAGGGCTCTCATTGGCTGTTAAAATCACATGACCATGTAATATATATTTCACTGTATTGCGTTCTGAATGACATTTTCAGCTCATTCTCTGTACTGTACAGACCGCTCTCTACAGTATCTGCTTGCTTGCATGCAGGCACAAGATTTGTTTCTCAGCAAATTTAGACAGGAAAAGCTGCTACTTAGATTAGCTAGGTAGTTAGTTAGGGGGTGTTCAGCAAGCTTAGGGTATCAAGACTGAGATAGCATTTTCCTGTCCATAGATAGCAATAGTTAGAGAGTTTGGTATTACTGGCGACATTTGCAGGCTCACATAATGCCTGACTCTCATATACATTGGTATATATAATACAGAGTGCTTGGATTTGCTAAATCATACTCAGTGCACAAAAGTTCAGTTTTTGCAGTATTAGGGGGTGAAACAATTTTAAAAACACACCGTCTCCAATCTCCAATACAAAGAAATATATTCTAAATAGTGGTTGGTTGTGAAAATTAAATTTTGAGTGGAGAAAAGTTCCCTTTTTGGCAGTTTTTTGGGGTGAAATAAACCCTTTCAAATATACCGTGTGTTATTATCAAACAGATATATATCCAGGGAAAAAAAAATTCTCTCTGTTGCTAAATCTTACTCAAAGTCAAAAAGTATAATTTTGCCAATTTTAAGTCCACATAACGCTGAAATATACCAGCGCGTTATTCTGATCCCCATATATATACATTTCTCTCTTTTTTATTATATATATTATATATATACATATATATCTTGTGCCAAGCGCAGAGCTATAATATTTAGCTTTTGAACATGATGAGAATTAGAGGTGGTAAGCAAGCAAAGAGGGGCATAGGTAGTGGAGATAGAGGAATGAGACAAAGCACTCTTTCCAGTGCTCTGGACAACAAACAAGCGAGCACATCATCAGTCGCAGGACCATCACAGGCCTGTCATCGCTTGCTCAGTTCCTGTGGCGTCTCTTTACTGAACAGCATCACCAATTTGTTCTTCAGTGGTTATCAGACCCTGCATTCAGCGGTTTTATCTCCTTTTCATCTTAGTCATGGTCACAAATGTCATCATCATCATCAGACCAACCTGAAGCAAACACGGGTCGAATGTCACAACTAGAGATGGGCGAATTGATTCTAACGAAGTGGAATTCGTTTAGAATTCAGGAAAACTTCGGTTCGGAACGAAGTCAACTTTGGGTACTTCGGTTGAACGAAGAGTGCTTTCATTGATAAAATGGCTGGCAGCCACATGGCGTTACATTGGCAAAGCACTCAGGAGGAAGACAGGGCCATAGCCCACATGACCAGTGCAGAGAGAAGCCCAATCAGAAGAACCGTGCGGATTCGTTACGTCACCGACACTAAAAAAGACCACGCGCCGCTGGAGCTCATTCCGAAAGCTCTCACTGTACTGATAGGGAAGGTGCTGCTGCGGGTGATACCACGATAGCGCTTTTCATGAAGAACTTGATTTTATAACAACAGCGATTTTTGTGGGTTTCCTCAGCTTGTCTCAGAGACTGTTCTCTGAATGTTCTATTCTGATTTTTTGGTATTGTATCTGAAATCCAGTGTGCGTCCACTGCAAGCCTGCGCATATACATTCAATATCCAATTGGTATCTAAGCCAGTTCTGTTGTTTTTTCATTAAAGAAACAGCATTTTTATTAAAATACAAAATACCTACTTCCCTTTTTGGTCTGCTCAATTCAATTTGCGCAAATTTCCCTCCAGGTTAAATTAATGCTTGTTTTGCAGGTGTGCTGACCCCAAGAAACTGTCTTTTTTCAACGCCAAAATATATAAATTTTTCCTGTAGCCTAATTCACAAGCAAGGTTAATTACAACTGTACTCTGTTTGTGTGCGAAAAACACGCAAATTGTAAACACGCTAAAAAGCTACTAGTTTGTGCGGCACACAATTCTTTGTTCTTTGGCCGCACATTTTATATCCAGGGGTTAATTAAGCGTCTGTATGCTGGTGGTTGCTGACAAAAATAAACCGTGCTTTTTCAACGCCAAAATATATAAATTTTTTCTTGATATCCTAATTCACATGCAAAGTTAATTACAAAACTGTATCTCATGTTATGTGGCGTAGAAAACACGCAATTGTAACACGCTACAAAAGCTACTAGTTGTGGGGCCTCGAATTCTTTGGCGCAATTATATCCAGGTTAATTAAGCGTTGTTTTGCTAGGTGTGCAGACCCCAAGTAAACCGTCTTTAACAACGCCAAAATATATATATTTTTCCCAGTTGCCTAATATCACAAGCAAAGGTTAATTACAACATATCTCTTGTTGTGTTGCGTAGAAAACACTGCAATTGAACACGCTACAAAGCTACTAGTGTTGTGCGGCTCAATCTTTGGCGCAATATACCTCCAGGGGTTAATTAAGCGTTGTTTTGCTGGTGTGCTGACCCGCCCAAAAACCGTCCTTTTTCAACGCCAAAATATATAAATTTTCTTCCAGTAGCTCTAATTCCACAAGCAAAGGTTAATTACAACTGATCTCTTGTTGTGTTGCGTAGAAAACACCGCGAATGTAACACGCTACAAAGCTACTAGTCTTGTGCTCGGACTCAATTCTTTGGCGCAAATTACATCCAAGGGGTTAATTCAGCCGTTGTTTTGCTGGTGTGCCTGACCCCCAAGAAACCGTCTTTTTCAACGACCAAAAATATAAAAATTTTTCTCTGTAGCCTAAATTCAAAAGCAAAGGTTAATTAACTACTGTATCTCTTGTGTGTGGCGTAGAAAACACGCATTTGTAACACGCTACAAAGATACTATTTGAGCTGCTCAATTCTTTGTCCAATTTATATCCATGGGTTAATTTGCGTAGTTTATGCTGTGTGGCTGACAAAAATAGAACCGACTTTTTCACGCCAAAATACTATACATTTTTCCTGTAGCCTAATTCAAGTCCGAATGTTAATTAAAGCCTGTTTGTGCTTTTACATATTAGTAAAAACACACAGTGTTTTTAAACGACACATACAAGTAAATTTTCCTGGCCATTATAGGAGCACAATTTATATTCCAGGTTACCCAAGCCTTGTTACTGGTTTTCATTTGGAGTCAAAACAGGGAGTGTATTTATCATATACAGATATATCATCAAACAGTGTCTGGTACATTTTAGAACCAACAGTATGACAGCAGAGAGGTGGCATGGGAGGTTTTGGGGGCAGAGCTCTGGCACCTGCGCGTGGCAGTGGCACAAACATTCCTAACAATGCCCAGGTCGCAGCACAGCACGGGGGACGTCGCAGCAGGGGTCACTCGGTGAGGCCGACAACTAGCCGCTGTCATCTAGCGGCCGTGTGTTGTTCAGCAACCCAAGGGTTCTAGATCTTGGATTGACTAGTCATCCTCTTCTCCCAGATACATCTGACACCCTATACCAAGAGTCGGTGGGACCTCAGACCACAACCATTAGTTGGCATGGCCCGGGAGCGGTTATGCGCCCTCACCTTCCTCACCCGCCTCGTGTCCCATCCGGTTCCCTCAGCCCAGAGATCTACTATGTGGTCTTGGCTCAGTACGCCACAATATAGCGAGGATAACAATTGATGATGGTCAGTCACAGCTACTTGCAGCGAAGAAATGAGGGGCCAATATCGTCCGCTTCTGCAGTAGGCGGCAAAGTATAGATGTGAAGAGTGGCATGGGAGGTCATGTATGTGAGAGGTCAGCCTCGCATACCAAACCGTGATGAGAACAGCAGTGACATGAAACACAATCGAGATGAAAGTAACCGACCGCACCTTGGGACTGGTGTGAGGCAGGGCTTCATCATCGGTCATGAGAAAGGGCGTCAGCTTTCGCGACAGTCAGCAGCGACATCCAGCAAGTGGGTCGTGTGGCCGTGAGTCAGCAGGATAGCAGACACAGTAGTGAAGGTCGAGGAGCCAAGGCAGCCACGGTTAAAAAACCCCGCTTTTCGCAGTCCAAGAAGTAGCAGCACAGGGCTCCAGTGAGGCAGCGGCGGCATGTAGTCACTCAGAGCGGACGTTGGGTGGTAAAATCCGATACTCCGGACTGTGTGGCAGTTCTTTTGCTAAGACACCGAGGAAACGAAGATATGGGTACTAAATGTAGAATCTGTGGGCATCAATTGAAGCGTTGGCCAGGAGCTAACGTTGGCACCACGGCCCTGCGTCAACTACATGCATCACGTCACCAGCCGTGTGGCCTGTAGAACCGTGGCTCAATGTGGTTGTCCATCGCTGCCGCCGCAGCAACATCAGTCACATCACTCTAGATTATGCGATGTTTCCACCCCTGAATTCCATCCTGCACATGTTGGACCGACTGTATGAACAAGAAAGGCCATTAAACCGATTTTTTGATGATCCGGAAGACAGAAGTACTCCCCTGTGTAACTTTGATGTCAGCATGGCAGCTCATGCGTGACACCTGTCTTTTGTTGAGGCCATCGAGGAGGCTAATGACGTAATTGTCAGTCGCCATGACTACGGGATGAATAAATATTCCCACTGCTTCAAAGTCCCTTGGAACAGATGCTGAAAAATCTGTCTGGGCGAGGAGACCTGAGTGACGTGGCGACTACAACTCGTGCCACATATCCGTGGGGACTGAAATGGAGGAGAGAGAGACATTGAGACAGAAGCATTGACTGGTGAAATGATGATTTCTATCCCAGGTGCCAAGAGAGGAGGATCCAGGAAGTCTAGCTAGGAGGCAGGTGGATTGAGATGAGGAAGACGAGGCAGATGACCCCCAAGCACCGTGGCAGTATACAGTGGAAATGGAGGCAGGTAGGCAGGGAGCCCCTCGGAGTCACTTGTGCAGATGGCCCCAGCATTGCTTTATTTGCCTGCTAGTGACAGCCGAATAGACAGTATCCGCATAGGGATGACTTCCTGGCTCTCTACGTCCACACCCTATTGGACCCTCGCTACCGGTCCAAAAATGGGGAGCCTTATTCCAGCTATTGAGGAGGGAAACAAACTCAATACTATAAGGGAAATCCTCCCGTAATCAGTTGCTGCTGCCTATGTGCGGCATCGTCCCTCCATCTTTGACAGTCTGACCGTGGGGTTACCACCATCCCGCTCCACGTATTACTACTAGCCGCGGCTGCTGTGGAAGTGGGGGGTAGGAGCAGTACCAGGCTCCATCATAGTAACCTAAGTCTGGAAGTCACTGATAGCCACTTCCTTCACCCGCCTAGTGAGAGGGCATCCGCCAGCTGCAGCAGCAGCAGACCTGGATGCAATTCCCCCTGAACTCAACAGGTTGTGGCCTACTTGGACAGCACTCTGCCACTCAGTTAGAAGATCCCTGGACTACTGCGGGCACAAAACTCGATGTGGGGGCCGCAAACTTGCCAGAGTTTGCAGTGGAGAAGCTGTCCTGCCTGGCCAATAGAGGGCAACAGAGCGGGTGTTAAATTGCGTCGGGGCCATCGTTACCCTCCATGAGAACCCGCATTCCACGGGAAATGTGGATCAGACTGACCTTTGTCAAGAATGACTCAGCGTGGTTTCTGGCCAGGATTTGTACACACAACCAATGCCTTAGGCGTCCGTACTGTTCAAACTACCTGCCTCAGCCACTATTTCTGATGCCGCCGACCCGCCTGATGCCACACATCTGCTGACAGATTCTCCATCTGCTACCACCATCTTTACCAGGGACTGGTATTGTCCACCCACCTCCACACTCTGTCATTTGCCACTCAATGACCTCATGGCTCTGTTGCTGTTGCCGTGACATCCACACAGGTGTCATTGTGTCCACTGTCTGAACTCATCGCTGCTGTCTTGGCTGCTGCCCATTGGGACCTCCACACTGTGTCATTGTGCCACGTCTGACTTTCATCTGCTGCCGCCTGACCTCCGCTCTCAGTCATTGTGCCACTCGTGGCCTTCCCCTTTTTTGCCACCCTGCCAGAATGTCATGTGCCCACTGCCTGATCTCATGCTGCTGCTGTCGTGACCCTCCACACTGTGTGATTGTGCCACCTCACTGAGGCCCACAAATCTGTTTTGCCACCTTTCCAGAATGTATTGTGCACTGCCTGATCTCATGCTGCTTGCTGTCGTGACCTCCACTCCAGTATCATTGTGCCACTCCTTGATGGCCTAGTACTGTTTAGCCTCCGCCGTCTACCCTCCAAATGTCATTGTGTCCTAGCCTTATCTCATACTGCTGCCGCCGTTTGTTGACCTCCACACTGATTGATTGTGCCACTCTGTGCCTAATACTGTTTGCGACCCTTTCTTGCCTTTGCCTCCAGAAATGCATTGTGCCACTGCCAATCCTCATGCTGCTGCTTGTCGTGACCTCCACACTGTATCATGTGCCACTCTGTGCCTAATAACTGTTTGCCCGCCTCCAGAATGTCATTTGGTGCCACTGCTGATCTCATGCTGCCTGCATGTCCGTGACGCTCCACACTGTTATCATTGGGGCCACCTCTGTGCCTAATACTGTTTTGCCGCCTCCATAATGTCATTGTGCCACCTGCCTTGACCTCATACTCGCTGCCTCGAGCCGTGACCTCCATTACTGGTGTGATTGTGCCACTCTGTGCCTAATACTGTTATTTGCCGCTCCAGATGTCATTGTGCCAACTGCCTGAATCTCATGTCTGCTATGCTGAGTCTGTGACCTCCACACTGTATCATTGTCAACTCTGTGGCCTAATACTGTTTTGCCGCCTCCAGAATGTCATTGTGCCACAGCCTGATCTTCATGCTGCGCTGTCGTGACCTCCACACACTGTATCATTGATGCCACTCATGGACATAATACTATTTTTGCCCGCCTCCAGACTGTCATAGTGCCACTGCCTGACCTCTCACTGCTGCCTGCCGTGACCTCCAATACATGAGTGATTGTGCCACCTCTGTGGCCTACATAATACTGTTTTGCCGGCCTACCAGAATTCATTGTGCCACTGGCCCTGATCTCATGCGCTGCTGTCTGACCTCCACACTTGTATCATTGTCACTCTGTGGCCTAATACTGTTTTGTTTGTCCGCCTCCAAATGTCATTGTGCCACTCGCCTGAACTCATGCTGCTGGCAGTCGTGACCCTCCACACTGTATCATTGTGCCACTCTGTGGCTAATACTGTTTTTGCCGCCTTCCAGAATGTCATTGTGCCACTCGCCTGATCTCTCTCATGCTGCTGCTGTCGTGACCATCCACAACCTGTATTATTGTGCACTGCTGTGGCCCTAATACTGTATTTGTTGACGCCTCCAAGAATGTCATTGTACTACTGCCTGATCACATACTGCTGCCTCCAGATACTCCACACTGTGTGATTGTGCCAACTCATGTGGCCTAAAAACTGTTTTTGCCCGCCTCCAGACTGTCATTGAGTGCCACTGCCTGACCTCAGACTGCTGCGCAGTGACCTCCATAATGTGTGATTGTGCCACTCTTTGCCTAAATACATGTTTTGCCGCCTCCAGAAATGTCATTGTGCGCCCACGACTGCCTGAGTCTCCATGCTGCTGTCAGTCGTGACCTCCACACTGTAATCATTGTGCCACTACCTGTGGCTAATACTGTTTTTGCCGCCTCCAGAATGTCATTGTGCCACTGCCTGATCTCATGCTGCTGCGTCGTCGACCTCCACACTGTACATTTGTGGCCACTCTGTTGGCCTAATGAACTGTTTTGCCGCTCCAGAATGTCATTGTGCCAACTGCCTGGACCTCATACCTTGCTGCCATGCCGTGACCTCCACACTGTGTGATTGTGCCACTCTGTGGCCATAATACTGTTTTGTCCGCCCATCCAAATGTCAATGTGGGGCCACTGCCATGATCTCATGAGCTGCTGCTTTTCGTGACTCCACACTGTTATCATTGTTGCCACTCTGTGGCCTAATACAGTTTTGTGCCGCCTTGTCACCAGAATGTCATTGTGCCACCCCTTGGGGTCCTGATCTCATGCTGCGCTGTCGTGACCTCCACACTGTGTGATTGTGCCATTCTGTGGCTTCCTCCTTTTATGCCACCTTCCAGAATGTCATTGTGCCACTGCTGACCTCATACTGCTGCCGGCGTGACCCTCCGCTCTCACATAGTGCCACTCTGTGGCATCCTCGTGTTTTGCCACCTCCAAATTCATTGTGCCACTGCCTGACCTCATTGCTGCAGTGGCTGCCGCCGTCACCGTCCACACACTGTCACTAAGGTTGCCACCTAGAGCTCTCAGCTAGTTTTTTTCCAGCTTTTCGCTGGCATGACTCTTAATCAGGCTATTACATTCCCCCTATGAGTTTTTGGTCAGCTTTTGCCCTCTTAAGTGCCCCAGGGAATTTATAGTGAAGCGATTCTAAGAGCGTCGGAAGTCATTCTGCGTGTAATACTAAAACACAACATTGATGAAAACCAAACCAAGCTCCTCTTGCATATTTACGCCTGGCACAACTTCTACAGCACCCTGCAGGCTCTGTGCAGCCTGGAAATATCTGCTTTTTTAACGTGGAAAAATCGTGCCCAAGTAATTCGGAACTAAACACTTTTGTCGGAAAATTCGGCGAAGTGACCGAATCGAATTTTTGAGAAATTCGCCCATCTCTAATAATAATATAACAAGTTATAGTGTCTAAAATTCTGGAGAGGGGTCATTGATCCAGGGATTATTCCAATTGCCAGATTGCAGTCAAGAAGGAATTTTTTCCCTAAATTGAGGTCAATTGGCTCCTGCCTCATTAAGGTTATTGCCTTTATCTGGATCAACACTTTAGCAAAATAAGCTGAACTGGATGGACATCTTGTCTTTTTTCGGATTTACAAACAATGTGATTATAATAAGCAGAAAGCATAAGTCATTAAGCAGATGAAAAGTCAGAAATCAAAGTGAACCAAACTGAATACAATGTGCACCAGCTCAAGCAAGGGCTATCACCAGCAAGGAATTCAAGGTAGTAAGTATCTTGAATAGGAAGTCAGAGTCCCAGTCCAGAGTGTGATTGGACCGACTCCCAAACATCCAGACCACAGTCTGAGTGGTGAAGATGGCTGTCAATCACACCCCGTCTAATTCACCTGCCTCTCAGCACAATTCCAGCAGCTGACAGGTGTGGCAGAATACCTGTCAATCATAGTTCAGCAGAACTGACAAGGCAGTGTTCAGACTGGAAACACAGAAAATTTTTACAATGTCAAGATCATGGCAAAAGACTGTGCCGAAGCCAGAACAGGTGCAGTCATCACAATTTGGCTGTATTTTGAGCTGAAATACGTTACAAAATACGCTTCTAATATTGTTCTATGCAGCTCTCAATGATTGAAATGTAAAATATACACCATCTTTCACACGACACGTATTTTACAAGCGTGTTTACGGCGTGTATTTTGGCCAAATTCCAGTTGCAGAAATTTAAGTGCCTTGTCAATTCTTGAAGCATTTACTCAAGGGAAATCCCATAGAGACTATGATGGAACACAAACGCCACTTAAAGGCGCTTCACACTTTCACTTCAAAATACGCCTCTCATTTGATATATTTTGAAGGTCATTTTGAGTCGTAAAGTTACACTTATAAATTTACATTGTGTGAACATGCCCTAAGGCTATTAAACATCCTAAATTTACCTAACTCCCCATAGCAATACCTTAACAAGCTAAACAAACCTACATTTGTAATGAAAGGAAACTAGTTGATCTGCTCCTTTGCTTCCCTAGCATTAAGGTGGAATGGGCTTCTTGAAATTTTTCCTATGTTATAAAACATTTAAACTATTATATTTTTAAAGAATTGTTGAAATACCTGCATAAAAGGTTGGATTAAAATAAGTGATTCATCTTTCACCCTCTCTCTGTTATGTGGACCAGACGTTCACAAATGTCATCCATCTTCATTAAAAATCAAAGCCTTTTTGTTTCCAAGTATTCATTGAGGCCTTGAGTCCAAATTCTTATTCCTTAAAGTTATTACAGAATCAAATAGCCACACATTTCCAGACTTTAAGAGCTTTCTACTGAAAAACAATTGTAGTTGTGCTTGTTTCTAATGGAACTTGTGTATCACATATAAAAGTTGTGCGATAAATAGTATCAAATGTAAAATTTCTGAATCCAGTGCCATTTTAAGGCTTTTCATGGGTCGGGCATTGACCTACAAACTATTTACCTTTAATAAGTGGCAATAAAGAGACAGAATTTTCTTTCTATGTATGTGTTTTCTGGGATTTGGAAATCATTCCCTAGGTATTGGTACTGTATATGTTCTTGTGTCTGGTGCGTCCAGTGTTCTTGTATCCGGTGCAGTGGCCGAGATAGCATGTGGAGTCGGAGCTGGATCGTTATGAAACACTGAATAGTAACTTCACTTAATATTACAGCTAGTGAGAAGCTGGAAGTCCCTCAGACAAGTTCTGGCCAGTTGTCACAGGTATCTGGAGCCATACTGACTGCAATCTACAACTGTTTGAAGATGTGTGGGGAAAGGTAGAGAGAGTGAACAGGATGGTCATTGTGGTCCCAAGAATGATCAATGAGTCATAGTCTGGGAAATTAGGGGACCAGGGTAGTAAGTGGAAGTCTTGGTCATGCTCCTTCAATCAATGTGGGACATTTCTAACAGTGTAACATGTTGCATTGTCTTAATAGAAGATCCCATCCACCCCAGGGAAGACATTTAGCATATACGGGTGTACGTTGATCTGTAAAGATAGAATAGTACCTGAATTAGTTTAGATTGCCTTCCACATGGATGAGTAGCTCAGTGAATGCCATGAAAACATCCTCAGCCCATAAGACTGCCACCAACAGCTTGTGTTTTTCCAACAATGGTTGTATGGTGGCTTTTTCTGATTCAATTGAGCAGGAAACATAACTCATTAAATAAAGCAACACTTTGCCAAATAGCAGAGGTCCAATTCTAATTCTGCTGTGAAAATGAAAGCCAGTTCTGCTAATGCAACTACATTAGACGGGGTACAGTGATCACCCATCTGCTTTAGATGCCCGTATTCAGTAGGATTCAATGAACTGTTGTTTTAGACACGTATCTGACGGCCCATGGTTCATTTTGGTGGTAAGCTGCCCCATTGTAGTGTGTCAGACCGCCCTCATGCACCTTCTTAGCTGACAATAAATGTTCACATGCTCTGAATTTTCCATATTGCTGACTCACAATGATGCCATTTGTCACGTCATGATACACTTTCACCACTTCAGCATGCAAGCAGTTCACCAACTGCGCCGGTTCAGAAATTGTGCCCTAATTACCCTAAGGCCAATAATCATCCCTTTTTTAAATTCTGATAAATCGCCCCTTTTACCCATAACAGGAATATGTGTGCAGACAGCCTGCCACACTTTATAAACCTACCAAGCCAGCTCACCACACATCACTTCCTTTATGAGCTATCTACACATTGCTGGGCATCAAAAATAGGAAGTGGTCATAATAGGACCCAATTGTGTAAAATGAGGTTGTGCACAGTATGATTATTTTTACACTGTATGACAACGTATCATGTGGTGCCTCATCCAAAATCAGGCTAACCCTAGGATCTAGTAGCTTTGCACAAATACCAAGTGAAGAGGAACAAGAAGCATAATAAGAGAAACAAGAAGCATAATAAGAAAAAATAACTGTTTGCAGAAAAATGTACCACAAGTGGTCATATCGACTTTTACAGTGGGCTATTTTCTCAGATAGGGACATTATAGTAGACACAATTTTAATATTTATTATTTTTTATTATAGAAAGGAATTTATATGCAAGTAGCTGGCCTGTGTCTCGGGCATATAAGGATAATTTTAGTGTGTTTTAAGTCATAAATTAATAGAGATTTAATTTTGATTATTCATAATGTGCTTAATTGATAATTAAGTTTCATATCATAAATGGTGCCTGCTCCCTGTGCTGGCGCAGCTACATCTGTCAGGTGCTTGCTGCATCCTCCAAGTAAAGTGGAGAGCTTATCCTTCTGTCTCTGAACCTTGTCCATTCCTGTTAGTAGTGTCTAAACTCTCATGGTTAACTTAAATTAATATAGCAGAACAGTTTGGGTGATGGGTCTTGAGTTGAACTCTTGTGGTGTAGATTAAAATAAGCAGCCAGGGCTCAATAACACCAAAGCATCTGGGTCACCTCTATCCATTGCCAGTTCTTATCTTGCACTAAATTAGCGGCCCCTTCTTTTCAAATTTGCAAGCACCTCTCTAGTGGCTGCCCTGCACACCTTTCGTCATGGTGATGGGTTCTTGCAGGAGGATAAACAATTTTGTATGGTTGCCTCCTCACTTCCTTTCGATGACCATTGGTTCAATTTCCCACCCTCCTTTTTGCTTATAATATAATTACTGCACCGCCACTGACTTCACTGCTTCTCCTGCAGGTGCTGCAGCGACCTGTGTGATGGGCGACAAGTGCACCCACAGTTTGGGTCCCAGGCATGGGTACTCACCTCTTCTCACTCCCTGCGCTGTCTCTGCTGGCCGCCGCCTTGTGGGTCCTGTTAATTAGGGCACATGCATGCTGGCTCTGTTAAATTTAAAGGACCAGCACGCCGGTAATTGCCAGCCACTGGTCCTATATTACCCAGCTTTACCCTGTTCTTCCTACTGGATCCATAGTGTCATAGTGCCTACGTGTGAAAAGCATTCCTTTGTTTTTCTGCTTCTCCTATGTACCAGTGCCTCCTGCTTACGTCCTTTGACCACGAACCTAACCGCCTGCCCTGACATTCCTGCCTGTCCCCCACTGTGAGCCTGTCTAGCGAATTTGTATCATGCACACCTCAAACGCCATTGCAGGCAAGTTGTGCCAAGGGTAGCGTTCTGGGAGTCACCTGCTGCAGCAAGACCATCCCACCTTGCGGTAGGCTTTGGTGAAAACCAGCGCTCCAACAGACTCCGCTCCCTTGTACGGTATGTCGATTGGATCCACTCCCAATGCCCCTAACAACTATTAGACTAAAAGCAGGGTGCTGTTGAGTGGCTCTTCATACAATTGTCATTACTTCAACAGCAGTTGATGACATGCAGTGCTACACCTATTAATGTAGGAACCCACTCAACAGAGATGGCCATAAAGTGGCAAATGAGCTTATACAGTTTGGTCATAATGTGTATTAAGAACCTTGAGTTCATTTTCATAAATTTTGCAAAGCAGCAATAGATTTTTTCTACTGTGGTGGCTTAACATAGGAGAAACTATATCTGTAGCAGCCATCATGGCTGCGATCAGTTTCAGAGGTTGAGATAGACCATTCAGGTGAAAGAACATTGTTCCGTTATGTGGTAAATTTGTAGATTTTACGTTATATAGCATTACTACGTGGATTCCCTGAATTATGACTCAATTATCTATACATCTAATTATTGCTACTTAAGCTGCTGTTTCAGTTTCTTGTCACCTTTTTGTTGGTGAACTATCTCCTATTGCTACGGGGTTGTCATGATTCCCCCCAGTTTTGAGCCACGGCCATTGGGACAAGAACCGCGGTTTCGGCTATAGTGCTTTTTATTTGTGTTCACCAGTGTGAACTCTGTCATTCCCTGCTTTGTATTGTTTATTGATTCCTGGCCAACACTCGTGTTCAAGAATCCTCCAGCACTCTACTAGTTAACCTGTATCCTTGCAAGTCGTTTTGATTGACAGCCTTGTATTCCATCCCGGTCTTTTGTTATTTCCACCAATCACCTTTGTTCTTTGTGCTCTGGTCAGCTATATAAGGGCCATTGTACTTTCACCCTTTGCCTGCTATATTCGTATTCTGTTGTGCCTGTCATTAGCCTTTATCCTTTCTTGCTGTATCCTGTTACCTGACTTTGGCCTTGTTTCCGACTATTCCTCTGGCTTGTGATTCTGTACTTCTTCTCCCGACTGTTGCTGACCTGGATACTTTGACCCTCTGCGATTGTGTTCAGTGTTTGTTTTGTCTGCATCCTGTGTATTCACTTATTCAGTGTATCTCGCAGACTTCAGTTGGGGCCGACCTGTTAAGAAGTCCAGCACCCCCAAAAGGCAGGGATAGTGGTTGGGAACAGCGTCAGGGCCTCACTCTGTCAGTGTCTTCTCGTGTGCCCCTTACCAGTTCCTCACAGGGGTCCTAAGAATTCTGGTTGCCCTCATGTAGTTTAAACATGTAGTACTGTAACTTTCTTCATTTTAGATAGACACTAGAACAATGGGGATAGTAGAAAAATAATTACTTTATAACAAAAAGAAAATGATTAAAGAAAATGCTTTACAGAGTGAAATTAAAGAGTAACAAAATAGTTTAATTAACCAAGATGAATTACAGGTGTTGAAAGCTAGCTTAAAAAAGGAGACCATGAAGAAGATAAAGAACAATAGAAATACATCTAGCATCTGAGACTGGACAATATCTGAGAGTGGACAAAATAAACACTTTGAAGTTCTTGGTTTCTAACTAAAGTAAAATACAATAAGATGTATTAAAAATGAGCCTTGTAATCATCTCTTTGTATGAATAAGCATGGTGCAATCAGAGTTTACTCATCCTCATTCCATTCAAAAATGGAAAAATGACAGGATGTTATTATAAAGAATTCCTGCAAGAATGTAAAGTCTTTGATTAATACGCTATATCGTACATTCATGAAAGTAGTATTTATTCAGACTTACAGAACAATTTAATAGTTTCCTAATTAGTAAACTCTGTGGCTCGAAGATCTTATTTAGATTCAAGTTGGATTAAGATATGTCTAATGAAAGCAGTCTGTTAATAATTGATCAATTAAAAAATAATTTCCATTGACGCAGCATATTCATTTTTCGTATGTGGTTACTTTGAAGGTTGATTTTGGTTAAAAGCATTTACCTGCAATGGGACCACGTAAATTCTGTGTGGTGGTCTAACTTTGTAATCACAGAAGACATTATACCCCTTTAATGCCAACAGAGCATGTTATTGGGCCAGCAGTCTTTTAGCTTGGTTGACGATACCAGTTCCCCTGAGAGGAAGGCATGCCACCGAAGATAAAGCTTCCTTCAGTGTATTTAATTTGCTATTATTGCCTGCTACTGCTGTTGTTTGCCTCCAGTTTAACAAGGTAAAGCATCTTAAAGGGGTTGTCTCACTACATTGATTCATCTTACCTCAGTCCTGTTTTCATGGTTTCATTTTGAAGTCAGGGGCGTGTTTACTGGCTTCTACTAGATTGCAGTAGAAGCCAGGTCTGTAGCTATAGCTACCTGTGCTGGCAGCCTATCATGAGAGATTGAACAGGTCTGTAGCTATAGCGACCTGAGGAGCTGATGCAGCCCATACAATAGGGGATATGTAGGAATAGGTAGGTTATTGTTAATGGACATATATTACAAAGTGACTTGTTTTTGCAAGATCTTTAACATAAAAAGCAATCCTTGTAGTGAGACAACCCCTTTAAAGTTAACACAGTAGTTCTGTTGTTTCTGTTCTGGCAAGCTAAAAATTGTTGCCAAATCTGCATCAAACTATTTGAATGCAGAATTAAGACAGATTTCTGTGTATATTTATACCATAATCCATAACAAGTCCTATTGGGCTGTTTTTTTTTTTGTTTTTTTTTTTAAAATCGGCAATAAATTTAAGGTCGAAAATTAACACCAAAACCACGTCTATCATATCAAATCTGTACCGATTCTGCATGGGGGAAAAAAAATCCATGATGTGAACATACTCTAATACAAGAACTTCAATGCATGCTGTTTCATAGACTCATAGTTTTATCATTATAAAAATTCCAACAATGGTGAATTCCTCACACATACTGTATACAAAGTATCATATACACATGTAACGCTTTATGCCTCCTGTAGGTTAATATTTGCACTGATATGAAAAAAATCCTAGTGTAATCTACTATGGAGCCCTGTCTAAATAGGACAAGCCAAAGAGTGAAATTATGCATCTTTAATACAGTTATTGCTATTTTGTACTATATTGTTCATCTTGGTGCACATTTGAGATTAGTAGCAAAACATTTAGGTAACTAAAGGATCTGAAATGAAAAAAGCTGAAATGATAAATTTAAAGCAGTTTTTACAGTTTACCTGGTAGGAAACAGCAATTAATCTTATCCTTAATATATTAATTTATGATAGGTAAAACAAAGTCCATGCAGCAATACTACTTATGCCTGCCTCATTACTGTTGCTAGTTATACTATATGTATGTCGAAGTACATTGCATTTTATTTTACTTAGGTTGGGTTTGCACATGACAGTTGCATCATGGTCTGAGGTGCTGTCATAGTGGGCGACATGTATGATTTTTGGCGCTCAGACGCCATTTTTTTTCGCACGCATAAGTAGCGTAGAATGCACCTGAATCTATGAACCTGTACTACTGCGGGTCATAGATCAGGTGCTTTCTAGCTACTCCGCGACACTTCTGGGTCAGGTAAACTACTTTTAAAGTGGTCTACCTGTTCCAGCGGGATTTGCCGTTCAAAAGTCATAAATGTGTAGAATCGTACGGTTGTAGTGTGACACGCCTCCAGCACGCCCCCCAATCTCAGCTGCATTACAAAGTGCCATGGGCACTCTCTAATGCAGCTGAGATTGGGGTGCACCTGATTAAAAATAAAGCGAACAGGGCTGCATCAGTTTTTAGGCTGAAAAGATGCCAGACTTCTGCTTCAGCCCCGTACATACATGTCGCCCAGTATGTCTGAATCTGCACCAGACTGCAAGTCAGTGTGGTTTCATAATTACAGCTATAAGCTTTGAGCAGTCATCTTGCTAATGGCTTCATGTTCAGGTTGAAACCATATGAGCCTTTGCCTTCATGCAGCCAAACCAAGCTTCAATGCGGCACCTAATAGCGGAGTTAGTTTGCTATTGTCAGCCATCTGGAGATGTGTTTTCACCCTAACTGGGGTAAATGCACAGTCATTAACGCCTTTCTGACAGCCAGTCATAATAATACCATGGCTCTTTGTTTTTTTCCTCCTTGCCTTACTAGAGCCATAACGTTTTTATTTTTCCATCTACATAGACATATGAGGATTTGGTGTCATTCACCATAGAATATACTAGGAACCGAAAAAAATTCTAAGTGGAATGAAATGTGAAAAAAGCACTTGCCTCATGTTTGTGCATGTTTTGTTTTTATATCGTTCACTGTTCCATATAAATGATGAGTAGTGTTGAGCGATTTTTATCGACAAAGTTGAAATCGGCAAGGTTTTTATGGTGATCGAAATTTTCAGATCATGCGATAAATTAAGGTTAAAATCTGTGAAATCATCTATTAAGATCGCGCCATTTTCGGCGCTTCCTGTCATTTTGGCGGCCAGCAAATCAGATTACAGAATAGAGCAGGGTGAGATGTGTGTGCGACGTCATGACTGGGATGTGTATGGTTCGATTTGGCTGGGAAAAAACACATGACCTCGTTTTACCCTAGAACAGCGTTTCCTGTTCAGCCTTAGTGTCTCTCAGCGTCCTCATAGGAATAGGACGTGCGCTCTGCCTGTGGCCAAACATCAGCGAAATTAGTCTATTTCTGCACAGGGGAAACCTCTACCATTAGCTGTGATCCTTCCCAAATTTTGTTAATTAGAGATTTGAAAGATTTTATGTAGTTAGCAAGAATTTTAAAGCAGCAACTACCGCGTAAAGTCACAAGGGGAGCGGGGAGGGGGGGCCCATGGGCGAACACAGACAAGCTCTATCTATAAAGAACACTGGATAAAGTTCACCAAGACTTATGTAGACATTGCACTGCAATAACTTTATTATTAACAGTTGCTATTGAAATATTTCCTGGATATTGGGCAGCCTGAACTTATATTGGATAAACATAAATTTTTTAGTAACCCAGGCCCTTTTTGGGTTAAAGGTGCAAAATTTCCCAATTTTTATTATCATAAACTTTTTAGATAGGTGTTTCTTTTTTAATTTTCCCCCATTCCCCCCCTGTGTTGATTTATCCCCCTTTCCCGTTAAATTAAAATTTCCAGAAATCTTGTAGTCAGCACGGTTGTTTTTTTCCCAAAAAAAAACCGGTATCATAAAAAAACCATAAAGATACTTGTTTTTTAAACTTTTGCGCCCCCAAAAGTTTTTGTTCATTGACGCAGCATCCACCTAAACCCTTAAAAAACACCCAATTCTAAAGTCACCAAAAGGTAAAATTGAAAGGTGCAAAAAATACCGTGTATTAAAACGAAAACATAACGAAAATTTTGTTTTTTGATTTTTTGCCCCCCCCCCCAGCTTTTTTCATTGAACCACCCATCCCCCGAAAATTTTAAAAACAGAAATTCTTTTAGTCACCACGGGGAAAATTTGGAAAGGGGTTAAAAAAATACCGTGAAATTATACAAAAAACAAAACCCGAAAAGTGTTTTTTTTTTTTTTGCGCCCCCCGTTTTTGTTCATTGACCAGCATCCCCCCGTGAAATTTTAAAACCCAATTCTTAGTCCCCAAACAGGTGAATTAAAAGGTGAAAAAAAATCCCCTTTGTATTATACGAAAAATAAAAGATACGGGGTTTTTAAATTTTTTGCGCCCCCAGTTTTTTTCATTGACCCCAGCATCCACGAAAAATCTTAAAACAGCAATTTATAAAGTCACCACAGGGAATTGAAAGGTGAAAAAAAAATCCCGTGTATTATACGAAAACATAACAGATAGTTTTTTTTGGGACTTTTGGGCGCCCCCCTCTTTTGTTCATTGACGACACCCATCCCATAAACTTAAAAAAAGAAATTTCCCTTATATTTACCCAGGTGATTTGAAAGGTGAAAAAAATTTCCGGGTTGAATTAAAGAAAAACATAAACAGAAAAGTTTTTTTGCATTTTGCCCGGGTCCAGATTTTTTGATAGCACCTTGAAAGTTAAATTTTAACCCAGAAATTTTGTTTTGATTAGAGGGTTTTAAAAGAAAACTGTGTTTTGCCGTCTTTTTAAAAAAGTTTTTCCCCAAAACAATTCCAAAACCTTTCCCAAAAAATTTTTAAATTTTTCCCTGAACGGGAGCGAAATGCGGGTTTGGAAAGCGAGCAAAGGGGGGTACACTTGGTGGGGAGGGGTTTCGAGAGAAAGGGCTCCTTCCATTTGGGGACAAAAAAGCTTGCCAGCGGATCGCAGTTTGCAGGACCGTCAGGGCCTTTTAAACGCGGGTTTCAGGGCCTTGTTTTTTCAAAGTAACGACATCGTCCCCAAACTGCCCTTTTGGGGTTTAAAGAAAACCTGCAAAAAAGCATTTCTTACCCCCTTTTTTTCCCCATTTCTCGGCCAAAATTGTCGTCATCAGAAATAATCAGTAATCCTCCAAAAAAAAAGCGGGCCCAAATGTCAACCCCCGTTGTACCCCCCATGGGGGGAAAAACCCATTGTCTGAAGCCCTCTTTGAGGACAAAGGGGTTTTTTGGGGTAAAGAAGGAATGTTAAAAGACCCAAAGGGGAAAATTTAGCCCGCCGACGCCCATTTTACTGATGCCATCAGAGGAGGTAAAGGAAGCCGGTCAATCGGCCAAAAAATGGGGGGCCCGGGGGGCCAAGCCTTGCAGTGCCCCCTTCCTTGTCCCCCCGCAGCTTCGGGAAAGGCAGAAATTTCCGGACGACCAAGTCCCGTTTTAAAGATGATGATGATGACGACATTCGGATCCATCCGGGTTTCTTTTCCACAAAATTTTGCTTGCGGGCGCGTAATTCATTACGAGGGGGAAGACGAGGGGGGTAGTGTCAAATACGGGTCCCACCACAAAAGGGAGGGGGCGGCGCAGAATTTCCACTGATTTTGATTCCGCCAGCCACGGTAAAGCGAAAAACCCCGCCCTCGCTTATCGCAGAAAAAAAGGGCCCGGGGAACCTCTCAACCGGGGCCTTTTTTAAACCAACCCCTCTGATTCCCCCCCAGCGAGGGGTTATATGCCCCCTTTGCCATAAACGCATAAGTAAAGGCAAAAACCTTAAGTTTTTAAAAACCACCCCAAATGTCTAGTCACATGCACGAATCCCATGATTTGAAAGGAGTAAACCCTTTTGGGCCAAAAAACCCCCAGACCGACCCCGGGGGCCCCCCAACCACTGTCACACCCCCTTCTTTTCCCCGCCCCCCCCCTCCCCCTCCGCCACCACCAACGTTCCCAGTGCCCTGTCCCCCAGAGTAAATGATCAGGGACCCCAAAAAAAAAGCCTCCCGGATTCAGCCTCCCCATCCCCCGGGAGAAACCACCACCCCACCAGAGACCCATCCAACCCCCTTCTCCTTTCCCAGTTGACGACCTGCACGCCTTTCAGGGGCCCAGTCTAGCACCCGGGCCTTCTGTTTTCCAGGTTTGGGAGCAAAAAAAAAATTTTTAACCCCAAAACCACCCCCAAAGCCAAAACCCTTTAAATTGTCAGCTTTGCCAGGCTTTGGCCCTTGGAAATTTTGGGTTTTCCCGGGTCTGGGGGGCCCGGGGGGTTTTCCGCCACATCGGGCCCCCTTGCCCCCCCCCCAATCCCGGGAGGGCCGAGAGGCATTTTTTTTGCCAAAAAAAGGCCACCCCCTCCCCGGGCGGGCAACGTTTTTCCACCTTTAAAATTTTTAAAGGCGCGTTGTCTGATCTGTGCCCGGAAAACCGCCCCATCTCCACCCCCACCAGGGGACTAAAAAGAGGGCCCCAAGGCCGCTTATTCTTTGCCCATCACGGGGGAGCTTGGGTGGATGCCCCTTCTGGGGGTTTGCCCGGTGGCTATCAGGCTCGGCGAAAGTTTCTTAAAAAACCGCGGGGAAAAGGTTCCCGGGCTTTTTCCCCCCAAGGTCCTCTGGGGGCCACACGTGCCCGAGACACCAGGCCGTTTTGAAATTAATCTCCTTGGAGCCCTTTCCACACCCAGGCAGGAGCGGGGAAAGGGGCTCTCCAAAAAGAAAACCCGAGCCCCTGGCGGGGTGACAAAAACCTTTGGGCCCCGGCATGGTTGGTGAGCGATAACGGAAAATCTGCTCCCCCGGGCCCCTTTTAAGATGGGTAGGCTGGAAAATTTCCCTTGCCTGGCACATGTCATGAACCGTGCCGTCCCAAAAAATTTCTAAAGAGCAAACCCGGGGTCGGGGAACTGCCTGCTGAGGAGGCTCGAAGTCAAATTTCACATTTCCCCCGCCATTCGCACCCTGCTTCGCCCCGGGCCCGGGCTGCGTTGAAAGCGCCCAGTTTTCGGCCTCCCCGTCAACCGTTCTTTGTTGACGGGGAAAAACACGCGGAATTCCACCCCCCAACATGCCCAGCGATTGTGGGACAATTTGAAATTGCCTTTAAACCATCGAATGCACTTTCCCTTTACAAGCAGCGGTGGGCCCCTGGGGGTTTTGAGCCACCAAAGAGGGAGGAAAGGTGAAAGACTCTCCCACCATCCTTGCCTTTTTTAAAAGGGAAGCCCCCAAAAAAGGTAAATTTGGGAGGGTTTGCCCTTTTCAGCATGACATTTGGGGGTAAATCTTAGTTCTGGAACGATCGTTGACACTCTGAAACATCAGGTCCCCCCCAGCGCGGAAAAGGAAACCCGGGACACAGATGAGCCCACGAAGCCTTTCCCCTCCGTCAAACCCCCGGGCCCACAGTTTCCCCCCAATTTAATCGGCCCCTTCATTAGGCGTGGGTTCAGGGCCCAGAGCTAGTGAAAAGGGCGGAAACCTCAATTCTCAGGGGCATAAACCCTGAGCAAGTCAGGACTGTTTTAAAAAGGCTGTGCCGGGGAAGCGGAGGGGGGGGGGGGGGAGGAGGAGGAGGTTTTCCCAAAGACACCGGACGCCCCTTTGGCCTTGGAAAAAGAGGTTTGGCGTAAATTTTGGGGAGAGGGGAAAAGATGATTTTGCTAGTCCCCCTCAACCCAGGGGCCCTTGGGGAAACTAAAGGCCCCATTTCTCACATAAGTGTTTGGGATGCCCCCATTTCCTCCAAAAATACCCCCGCTTTTTAAGGCCATCAAAATGAACAATTTTTAAAACTGGGGGGCCACCCCCCCGGGTTTCCCCGAAACAAAAAAAAACCAGCACTATTTTCCCCTTCCACCCCCCCAAAAAAGAGAGAAAAATGCAGGAAATGGAGACCTTGCAGTTTGATAAAACTGGGAAAACCATTTTTGAAATCTGCTTCACGTTTTTCAAATGTCAGGGTTTGGGAAAAACGCCAGCGACTTTGACAGAGTAAGTCCAAGTACCCGTAGGGGGCAGCAGGGGCAGCAGCGGGCAATTTAGAAGAAGCCAAGGGGTGCCCCTCTGGCAATTTTTTTTTCCCAAACCCACCAACGAAAGAAATTCAGGCCAACATACAACACCCCAAAACCAGCTTAAGATCATGGTGCACGACTATCTGCGCCCTCAAAAAACCGTTGTTTTTGTTTTGTGTTCCGGACCCAATAGATTTCTGGGTACCCAAAAAATGGACGAATGGCCCGGTTTGGCTCCCCAAACCCCAAATGGGGGTGTTGCCTCCCCACCCAGCCAGGTCATATCTGAGGGGAACCTTCCACAGCCGGGGGAGTAAATTACAGACAAACCCCCACCGGCTTTTCCACGGGAAAAAGGGAAATCGTTTGACTTTCATCAAAATTTGGAAATGGGGTGGTTTCCTCTGATGAGGGTTGGGGGCCCCCCAAATTGGGCCGGGGTCACCGATTAGTTTGCTGGCTATTTCCCACTTTCCTCTCCAAACAGAAATGGCCCCTCTTGAAAAACTTTTTTTAAAAAAATGATCTTTTTTTAACTGAAAATTTTTTTCTAAATTTCCCAACATTTTCATTTTGCGGGTTTTTTTGCTGGGAAAAAGACTAAAAGCCCCAAAGGTTTTTCATGAAAAAAAACCCCATATTCCATTTACTCATTTTTCCACTTTAAAATTTTTTAAATTGCCCAATTTGGTTTTTGGGGCCCAATGTTGCCTCCAATTTTTAACGGGGCGGAAAAGGGACATTTTTTAAAATTTTTTTTTGGGGTCTTTGTTGCTGTGAGTTACTAAATTAATCATGGTTTTTTGGAAAAAAAAAAATGTGGCTTCAAGTGGCATTTCTCCCCCAAAATTTTTTTTAAAACAGGGCGGGAGAATTTCATATTAAAAAATTTTTTGGGGTCATGTTGTTTGGTGAGAAAAAGCTATAATCTTTGGCCCTTTGAAAGAAAGGGTGGCTTCTAAGGGGCCCATTTTCTCCCCAAACTTTTTTTTAAACAGGGGCTGTAAGTAAATTTAAAAATTTTTTGGGGTCATTTTTGCGTGAGTTACAGCAATGATCAGGCCTTTAAAAAGAAATGTGGTTCTAAGTCTTTTCCCTCCTTCAAAATTTTTTTAAAACAGGGGCTGAAATTCAATTTTTTAATTTTTTGGGGTAAATTTTTGGTTTGTGAAAAAAAGGGCAATAACCCTGGTCCTTTAAAAAAGAAATGTGGCTTCAAAGGGGGGAAATTTCTTTTCTCAAAAATTTTTAACAGTGGCTGAGAAGTCATTTTTAAAAATTTTTTTGGGGGTCTTGTTGCTGTGGAACAGAAATTAATCATGGCCCTTTTGGAAAAAAAAAGGGGCTTCTAAGGGGCCCATTTCCCTTCCCCCGTTTTTTTAACAGTGGCGGGGAAAGTCTTTTCCCTAAAATTTTTTTTTGGGTCAGCTGCTTTGAAATACAGAAATACTACAGGCCTATTCAAAAAAAAAATTTTTGTTTCAAAATGGGACATTTTTTTCTTAACAATTGTAAAAAAGGGGCTCAAGGGGTCATGTTTTTGGAATTTTTTGGGGGGCTTTTGTTTGTGACTTCCCAGCTAACTACAGGCCATATTTAAAAAAAATGTTTTTTTCAAAAAGGGAACATTTTTTTCTTCAAAATTGTCCAAAGGGCTCAAGGGTCATGTTTTTTAAATTTTTTTGGTAGGCATATTGCGTGAAATGCAGTTAAAACAGGCCCTATTCTAAAAAATGTTTTTTTCAAAAAGGAAAAAATTTTCTTCACAATGGTAAGAGGGGCCTAGGGGGTTTGGTTTGCGGGGAATAAACGGGAATGGGTAGGAAAACTGTTAATGGACACTATTCCCAAAAGGGACTTTTTTTTTGAAAGATCTTTAAATAGCTATCAATCCCTTTTTTTTAAAACAACCCATTTAATAAAAATTAAAAAAGAAAAAAACAAAGCCCATGGGGGTTCCTCCGTTTTAAAAAAATTTTGGTTTTCTATTTTTAAAAAGTATTTAAAAAAACCTTCGCATGTAAAAAAATAGCTTTTAAAAAAAAAATTCCCTGAATTGTACAAGGGATTTTAAGGGAAAACTTGACCAAAATGTAGGTTATTCAGAGGACTTTGGAGTAGGGAAAGCACGGACAGAAAAACAAAGTACAGGAACCTTTTCCCTCCAGCACGTTGATTTAAAAAGAGAAAAGAATGCCCAAAATAAAAGGGCCCCCTGGGTGTAAAGGAGCGTTTAAAAAACCGTATTTCCAAATGAAGCTCAATTGGTCCCCCACTAAAACGGAGGGGCAACGCAACCCAAAGGAAAATTTACGGTACTGGGGAAAGGTGGGTTTTTTCCCCACTTCCGCTTCTGCACTCTGCTTTAGCCCGAGTTTTTAATTCGCGTCATCGGGGCATTTTAAAACCCGCGTGTTTTAAAAGATGACGGACGCCACCCGGGCTCTCCCCCGACCCCCTGTAACCCGGCCCCGGGTCCCTTTTCTGTGGCCCTGGGCAGGGAAAAATCAATGTCCAAATGAAAAATAAAATGGTGGTTTTAAAGACTCCTTTTTTTTCCGGCACTTTTAAAATTTTGGGGGTTTTTTCAGGTTTGGGGCTCATGCTGTTTGGGCCCTGGGAAAAGGGATATCAATGTCCAGTGAAAAAAAAACTGGTGGGTTTAAAGGGCCCCTTTTTTTCCCGGGACTTTTTTTAAAAGTGGGGGTCATGCAGGTTTGGGGGTCATGCTGTGGCCCAGGACAGGATAGTCAAAAGCCAGTGAAACCAAAAATGGTGGTTTAAAGACTCCTTTTTTTCCCGGGACTTTTTAAAAATTGGGGGGTTTTTTGCAGGGTTTTGGGGGTCATGCTGTGGGCCCCGGACAGGGGAAAAGTTCAATGTCCCCGTGAAAAAAAAATTTGGTTTGGGTTAAAAAACCCCCCTTTTTTTTGGGACTTTTTAAATGTTGGGGGTTTATGCGGGGGGGGGCTTTATCTGTGGCCCAGGAAGGTATTGTCAAAGTCCCGTGAAACAAAAAAGGGGGGGGTTTTAAAGACTCCTTTTTCTGGCCCCTTTTAAAAAGTGGGGGCCCTTCCCGGTTTTGGGGGGGTCATCTGTGGCCCCGGACAGGTATAGGTTCCCCCAAAAACCCCGGAAACTAAAATGGTGGTTTTAAAAAACCCCCCCCTTTTTTTTCCCGGCCCCTTTTTAATCTGGGGGGGGAGGCAGGTTTTTGGGGGTCATTGTGTGGCCCAGGACAGGTATAGTCCCTTTTCCAGTGAAACTAAAATTTGGGGGTTTAAAAATCTCCTTTTTTCCCCGGGACTTTTTTAAAAATGGGGGTTTATGGGAGGTTTTGGGGCCCCTTTCTGGGCCCAGGACAGGTATTTTTGGGGGCAATGTCCCCGGAAACAAAGGGTGGTTGAAAAAAAATCCTTTTTCCGGCACTTTTTAAAGGTGGGGGGCAGCGGTTTTGGGGGTCATGCCCGTGGGGCCCAGGGAAAAGGGATATCCAAAAGTCCAGTTTAAATTTAAAATGGTGGTTGAAAGACCCCCCTTTTTTTTCCCGGGAAATTTTTAAATTTTTTGGGTCAAAGCAGGTTTGGGGGGGCAAAATTTCGTGGGGCCCGGGGCAGGTTTTAATTAAAGTCCAAGGAAACTAAAATTTTGGGTTGAAAGACCCTTTTTCCCCGGCACTTTTTAAATTTTGGGGGTCATTCGGTTTTGGGGGGTCATGTGGGGGCCCAGGACGGATAGTCAATTTTCCCGTGAAACTAAAATATGGTTTTAAAAGACTTTCCTTTTTTTTCCCGGGATTTTTTTAAAACTGGGGGGTTTTGCAAAGGTTTTGGGGGGCCCTGCGGGGCCCAGGGCCAAAATATAGTCAAAAGTCCAGTGAAACTAAAATTTTGGGGGTTGAAAGACTTTTTCCGGGGACTTTTTAAAAGTGGGGGTCTTGCCCGGTTTGGGGCCATGCTGCTTCCCGGACAGGGATAATTTTAAAGTCCTTTTAAGTTAAAAAAATTTTGTTCAATTTTTATAATGCCTTCTGGCCCCTTTTAAATTTGTGGGTGATGCAGGTTTAAAGGGGCCCTTGCTGTGGTACAAGACAGGGATAGTGGGAAAGGGGGGGGGTTACCCTTTTTTTTGTGGCTTTTATAGCCTAAGGGGTTGTGCCTAAGGGTGTAACGGTATCCATTTGATGTTGTGGCTGTTAAAACCCCGCTTCTCCAGCCCCCGGTTTGGGGGTAAGAATGAAGGTGTTTGGGTTTCTCTCCCATAGGAAAATTTTTAATGGTTTTATCGGAGAAGGGTTGCCTTTTGACTATCGAAAACCTATCGATGGTGGCCGAAATATTCTATCGATCGATTTTCGTAGCCAAACGTAATCGCTCAAACCTAATGTTTAGTTAAACTGTATTTTTGCAATTTTTTCGATTCCCGGGGGTTAAACCAAAAAATGTAGGGAATTTTTTTTTTTATGTTTTGCTTTTTTTTTTTAAAAAGCCAAACTTCTCTATTTCCTAAAAATTTTCTTTTCAAACCCCATTTTCTGTGCCCAAAATTTTTTTTTCTTCCACCTTTTGGGCCCGAAATGTTGGGTAAAAAATTTTTTTTGCAGGCTGAAGGTAGTTTTTTTTTTGTGCATATTTGGGAACTTAAATGACAAAAAAACCCCCAAATTTTGGGGTTTTGAAAATTTTTTTTTCTACAAATGGTTTTTTAATTTTTTGAAAAAATTTTTTTAAATTTTAAATTTCATTGGCCTTTTCCCGGGCCTTAAATACCAACTAAGTGGGTTTCTCAATTTTCATTTGTCAATAAAGGGGTTTAATTTGGGGTTTTCCGGTTCCTATAAAAAGGAAGTACTCAGCTGTTGGTGCTCAACTTCCTCCTCATCTCTACTGGATCCCCCAGGCCTTTCTGTTTACGTTCTTCTTCTTCTAAATAGAGACAATTTGGGAGCGTTGATTGGTTTTTAGTGGTTTACAAAGGGCCCCCGCCCGACAATTTTTTTCCAAATTTAGAGCCGGGTTTACTTCCAAATGGTGATGTAAGGGGGGTGGAACCAAAAGGAGGGGGAAAAAATGGGGTGAAGGGGGGGGTAAAGGAAATGATATATAGAAACCAGACAACCCCTTTAACTAGCAACTTACTTGAAGCTTAATTTTAGTTTGGAGGCCGCACTGACTTGTGGGTGCATTACAATTTCATTTCAGACTGCAATGCAACTGCTACATGTGAACACAGCCTTACATCTGTGTCAGAAAGCTTTTTAGTCTGCTGTTAAATTCCAAAAAGTATCAGAATGCCAGGATACAGAAACACTACAGTCAGAGACTGACAGGGGACCTGTGTCTGCAAGTAGGAAATAGTGTAAGAGATAATGAGGGATAATTGGTGTATATAGCAAACATTGCTGTCGAGCTAGAGTGGTACTCTATTAGAGACGGTAACCCTGAATGAACCGTGTGAAATGTTGACTTGAACTTTACTAAGGGACAACACTCTGAAAAGGTCAGAAGTGTGAATGGTATGCCAGCTAGATGGCAAGTAAACAGTCAGTTCTTGAAGTTGATGTGTTGGAAACAGAAAAATATAGGAAATCTTAATGATCGGAGTTGCTCTAATTAGAGCCAAATGGTGACAGCTAGATAACAGGGTTTGAACATCTCTGAAACAGCAATTTGGGGGATGTAAGCGGTATGCAAGGGTTAGTACAGTACATACCAAGTGGTTCAACAACGTATGACAACCTCACCTTTGCCAAAGGTTGAGTATTTTCTAAGGCACTAAAAAGATGTGTGCATATGCATTGCTAACCCTATGAAGATATGGCACCAGAATGTTCTATTGAAAGAAAGCAAGTGTGATGCTCTGTCCAGAGTTCTGCTGGGAAACCTTGGGTTCAAGCGTTCATGTGGATTTTAGTTTGACACATTCCACCTTCTAAAGATTGCAGATCAATTTACCCACTCCACGGCAATGATATTCCTCAATGACATTGGCCTTTCGTAGAATTGTAATGCATGGCTATATTTCAAAATGTGTTCGAGATATTGATTTGGCCTCCAAATTACCAAGATCTCAGTCCAATCAAGCTGATGTGGGGTGTGCTAGATGAATGACCCATGTAGAACCCATTATTTTACTTCCCAGTTCTTAAAGGATCTAATGTCTTTGTGCAGAATATCACAGGTCACCTTCAGAGGTCTTGTGAAGCCCCTGTCTTGACAGGTCACAGCTGTTTTGGCACGTGGCACATGGGGGTTCAGTACAATAACTGACATCTGGTTTGCATATTATGGGTGATTGTTGTGTGTGTATAATCAAAGCCTTTTTATGACTAGAAAAAGATACAGAATATCAAAAAAGACCAAGTGCATTTGGAAGTTTAAATCAATGTTCTTTTTAGAATCTGCAATGAATTAGATTACCATTAATCATCTGGAATTGCCTCTAAACCTGTCACTTCCATGTGTACACTGTAAAGCTCACAGGAACAGTGGCCTTTTTGCCTGTCATCTAGAAATATATTCTCCCTGCCTAAGATAGTCGCACGTGTATAATCCTTAACTGTCTCTAAATGCATTCTTGTAATTACAATGGAATTAAGTAAAAATTGATGAAGGGAAGGGGTGAGGACAGTTCTGCAGCTTTGTTTTACAGAATTTATACATTTAATCAATTTGACTGTCTCCTGGTATTTCCTGTATGAACTCACTAAGCATAAAATCCACAATGTGCTCTTCTATTTGAACTGCTTTATACAATGGAAATCCATTCTTTTCTTTAAAAGACTGTTGCTTCATATTTTATTTTGAATGTCCTGTCTTCACTTTGATGGTGTATGGCAAGTCTTCAACTACTTCAACAGATTTTTTTGTGAATGGAAAATATTTGGCTTGGAAAAAAATATTAACTCTTCCGCTATTGAAACCAGCAGACGAGTCAAGTCATTTTAAACGGTTGATATGTGAAAAACCATTTAACTTCTGGAGGGCTCTATCCAGTGTTAGGCTTTAAAGGAGTTGTCTCCCTACAGAGTTTCATAGGCTGTATGAATGAAATACTCTGTCACTTCCTGGTTCAGACTGACTGAAATTTGAATAAGCTCCATGGTGTTTTCAGTTGCTAATTAGATCAGATTAGCTCAGAAGCTTCTGAAACTACTAACAGGACTTTTTATCTGATCCCTCAAACAAAAGCCCTAATTACAGTGCTGTTTACTTCAGATAAATCAAGCTTTTTACTGCCCAGCAACACAGAGGCTGCAGTGACCTGTGTGACGACTTCACTCACTGCTATCACATAGAACAAACAGCAGGGGGGAGAGATATACACAGGTTGGTTACTGAGGGAACAGAAATAGCCAGGGAGGTCATAAATTCACTTGTATCTCCTTAAGGAAAACAGAGGAACAAAGCAATATATTTGGAAAATGTCTTGATTTTGTGTTCCCTACAATTTGAAAGCTATTCTTTGTAGCGAGACAACCCCTTCACGAACTAAGAGGGTGATGTATGAAAATTGTCTAGTTCTAAGGCTTTCTTTGTTGCCCATAACAATCAATTAAAGGGTTCCTTTCATTTTTTCAGAGCACTTTATGAAATGAAAGCTGAGCTCTGATTGGATGCTACGGGAAGTAAAGAAAGTCTTACACCTAAACACAGAGGTGTAACTTCAAGCCTCAGGGGCCCTAGTGCAAAAAATGAAATGGGCCCCCCAGCAACCACGTGCCATTTAAAATGCTTGTGTCTCCTTATGTGCCGGAAGGGCTTTTGGGCCCCCTCAGGCTGCAGGGCCCAATAGCAACTGCTCTCTCTACACCCACTATAGCTACGCCTCTGCCTAAACAGTTTTCATACATGAGATACATGTTTTTCCTCCCTTGTTATTTCGGTGATCACATATTTTTTCTTGTTCAGCAGATCGATGAAGATGTGTTTGCTTTATATCTGTTTTTTTTTAAATGCCGTTTTTGGATCAATTAGCGAGCTCATGGCCCATGTGTGTACATCTGAAAAACTAGACTGAGAGCCACAGGAGACTGAAGTTAGTGATTGCAATCTCTTTACAGCTGGATGGTATATGTTAGAGCTATATAAAAGACAAGTAATTGATTTTATTTATGTTGCTTTTGCATATACAGTATTAACCTACTCTACAGTACTGTAAGGATGTTGCCATATATCCCATCAGTTCCTGTCCATTGGGGCTCAAGACCTAATTTTCTTATCTTACACACACAGGGGCCATATTAATAGAAAACCATTCAACCTATTCATAGGTATTGTTGTTTAAATCTGTCCCTGCTCAGTTTAACACTGGTTATACCAAAATTGTAAAAAAATATTCAGGCTTGGAATGTCCCGAATGTGATTTTTTTTTTTCACTCTGACCCTACCCAAAAACCTAGCCCTAATCCTAACAGTGACCATAACCCTTACTCTAGAATGGGGTTAGGATTATGTTTTCATTAACAGGTTTTGAATGGGTTGACTTACCTGTTCCCTAACTATTAATGTCAATTCCAGTCCAGTGTCACATAGCCCTTTTGTGGCATTGGGCTGGAAGTAACATCAGACAGAAGTGACATCTGAGAGACAGCATGGGCTCAGAATTACTGGGGAACATGTAAGTTAACCTATTCGAAAACCGGTTTAAAAAAATAAAAAAATAAAAATAAAAACAAATTAGTGTTTGGGTCACTGTTGATTTTGTGGCAAATACAAGCAAAAATTTATTCAGGTTTACCCAAATCAAAGCACTCAGATTCGGGTTGAATTTGACTTTAATCTCATTGCTATATGTTTTTGGAGTGTGAGACAAAACGTTGGTGTCTGAAGTAAACTCACATGTACTTGAGGATTACACGAAAACTACTGATTTGTTGTCAGTCAGATAAACTGAAATGGGACTTTTCCATTCTGATCTTTTTTATAAAGAGGTCAGTACTGAGTTCAATAGCATTGAGAATGCACAGGATAAATCTTGGAGACGGTTGTGTGAGGAGCTGACATGAGAAGAGCACAAAAGAAGGTCCTGTGAGGAGCGCAGATTACATGTGGGGAGGTGTCTGGAGGTTAAGGCAGAGATGGTTGGAGGGTCAAGGTTGTGGAGAGCCTTGTAGGTCATGGTTAGTAATTTAAATTGAATATGAAGGGGAACAGGTAGTCAATGAAGGGATTGGCAGAGGAGAAAAAAAGGATAGACATGAATTGGTTAGGCAGCAGAGTTGAGGGTGGATTAGAGGGGGGCCCATAGAAGTATGCTGAAGTATTCTAAGAAGAAGGCAGCAAGGGCACGGACTAGCATTTTTGTAGCATCAAAGTTAGGAAATAAGTGTATTCAAGACATCATAATTTTCAGTTGGACTGGCAGGCATGGCTTGGCGTGGCGAAATAAAGATCAGAGAGGAGTGAAACGGTTTTTCCCAAGGCAGCAGACCTGAGGGATGAGTGAAAGTGTAGAGCAAATTAGTGCATCAAAAATAAGGAATTACTAGAGAGAACAAAGAGTGACTTTTAATAACTATTGTCTACTGATTTGCAATAGGCAAAACGTTAAACTTTATGGATCTCAATCTATAAGACTAAAACTTTAATTTATTATGCAACACTAAAATCTTATACACACTTTAAAAAAAGTTAGAAATGACTGTGATACATAGTGGAAGGGGTAGGTGGGACAGTGGCCATTACAGTCAACGCAACAGACGATGGTGAAGAGGTGGGAGTGGTGCGAGAGTGAGAGACACTGAACATCCAATCAGTGAGATAAGAGGCAATCCAGAAAAGGGCCAAGTGGGATATGTTAACAGGTGGGTTAAAGTCTCCCATGAGGATAGTGGGAATGTCAATGGAAAGGAAGTGGAGAAGCCAGGTAGCAAACTGATCAAAAAAGGCAGATTGTGGGAAAGTAGATGTGGACAAATTGTAACTAAAAAGAAGGGAGGGTAAGGGAAGGTAGAGGCGAAATACTGAAAACGAAATGGGTATCTGATAGGATAAAACTGACAACTCCATCATAATTGTTACTGGGAGGCTTCCAAAAGAACTCACAGAAGGGAAAGCTGTTTTTGGAGGATGTTGAGGTTGTGAATTTGTGGGAGTTTGTTGCACACAGACTGTGCATTCCAGAGAGCTCCAAGAACAGAAATAGGGGCAGCTGGGATCAATGGAAAAGTTTTTAAGGTTTTAAGGATTAAAGTAGTTTGTGGTGGCGAATCGGTAAGAGAATTTAGATACAATAGTCAGAATGTACTGAGATGGCCTAGGCGAAGGCGTGACTATAGCCATAGCAGCCACTGTAACTGCTATGGGACCAAGAAGTTGAGGGGGCCCCACTCAAGTACAAGAACATTGTTCCTTTTTGTAGGGAACAAGTAATTGGTGGGTTTTTTTGCTATACAGCGCTACTATGGGGTTGCCTGATACATGGTGCCATTATTTATACCTTTAGTTATTTCTACCTATGCTGCTGTTTTAATTTATTGCAATTAGATTCTGGGGTCCCATCTCATTTTGCTATGGGGCTCCATGAACTATAGTCACGTCCCTGGTCCCAGAGTGACTGCAGAGGACATCACAATCCTCAGAAGTGAATCTGAAGCCAATCACAGGCTTCATTGGTCATGTGATATTCAGACAGGAAGAGACCGCTGAGGCCTGTGAAAGCTTGCAGGGTCATGTGAACATTGAGCGTGATACTATTGGCTAAAAGCAGTGGGACTGGAGCTCAGTACTTGAATGAGCTGGTTGGAAAAAAAATCAGACTTATTATTTTTCATTTAACCCCTCCTTGGTCCAGTTTTTTTTTTTTAAACTGAACAATCTCTTTAATTCCTCAAACCACCATTATGTTTTAGTATGAGGTGCCGATCGTATAATATGATGGCGAGAAGCCAGGTAGTGCTAGAACCGCTATATTTGTTCACCCTATTGCATTGTTTATGCAATAAAATAGGGTGTGCTGACAATCGTGCCCCCTAGTTGTCAAGTACCATAGGAGAACTCAATATTACTGTGAGAAAAATCATTTTTAAAGTATAAAAAAATTAAAAGTTCAAATCCCCCTCTTTTGCCATTTTACAAGTAAAAACAATGTAAAAAGTTACACATAATGGGTTTCAATTCATCTGTAGAAGTCCGTTCTATATAACATCACTGAACACAGTAGAATTTTTTTTTTTTCAAATGCCAAAATTGGAGGTGTTTGGTCATTTTATGTCTCCTAAAACTTTAAATAACAATGATCAAAAAAGTTGCATCTATCCCAAAATGGTACCAATAGAAAGTACACGTCAGCCTACAAAAGATGCACTTTCACTCCGTTCCACAGGTGGAAGTACAAAAAAGTTATTGGTCGCAGAAAATGAAACTGCAGCGCAGGTTTAAATGAAAGATGTTTGGATTTTTTTATGGTACTACAGTATGAAGAAAACCCTACACATATAACACATCATTTACACTGAAAGTGAACACATCTTTTTCCCCACATAGAATTTTTTTTCGTGGTTTCTCAGTATATTTTATGGTATGGTCAATGGCACAATTGGAAAGAGCATCTTATCCCACAAAATAATAGCTCTCAAATGTCTATGTAAATGGAAAATAAAAAAAGTTATGGCTCTAGGAAGGTGGGGAGGAAAACAAATGAGATGAGTTAAGGGGTTAAAGACAGAGGCTTGAGCATATTGCAGGTTTTATCGAAACTGTTCAGAGTCAATTATATTTGGGTGGAAAATATTATAACATGATTTAAACTATATGACAAAATATTATGCTGATGAAGTAATGAGGTCATACATTTTGAAGTGATATGGACACAGAGCTTTAGAGGAAGTTTGGTTGTATGATAAACACTGCAGTTTATTAATATATGTGTGGGTTGAAACTACACTAGTATACATTCCAAATGATAACAGAATAAGTAACAGAAGACCAGGGAGAGGCAGCTCTCAAAGTTAGCACTGGAACGAAGGCGAGACGGAAGAAGAGTATGAGACTTTTTGTTTCATTAGAACAGCAGTTCTTTCAATTTATACTAATAAAGAAACACAGAAAAAAAGGAAAAAATGAACAGGCCCTTTAAGTCATGTAGGTTGCAAAGTGGAGCCTCTATGGTCTTGACATGTTTTCCCAGCACATCTCAAGATGGTTAAACAGATAGAAAACTGAGGAATTTGAAGATAAAGTTAACACCTTGTCAAGTTCTACAAATTGTTTAGGAATAATTTTTGCATTGTGGCTGGGACAGTACCCACAAAAACACAATCTAAGAAACATAGTTGACCTGAAGCAATGTACGTGATCCACAACAATTTTTAGGTAGGTGGTACATGTCAAATTGACATCTACATTTTCATTAACCCATGCTCATAGTCCTGGTGTAGGCTTTTTTGGCTTTTGTCAGAGATCACCATAACCACATGTCATACCCAGTATTCAATTTTTCAGCAAATACACTACCCTGTAGATTAGACTAGTTAAGCTAGTTTGCCGATGATGGTTTGTATGCAGGTTGTCTTTACTTAGGCCACTTTTGGTATGTACTAACCACTACCTACTGGGCATACCCCAAAGACCTGCTGTTTTGTAGATACTCTGACACAGTTTTCTATCCATCACACTGTGGCCCTTGTCAAATAAAGAAGGTCAAGTGTGCTATAAAGCTGTTATAATAGCAACATAGTGCTACATTGGAGAATCTTAAATATAAAATATATTCTGGTTTGTTAAACATATTTTTATTTATTTACAATTAGATATCCCTTCTTTTATAGTTTTTATGTTTTCAATATCAATCTACAATATATATAAAATGTAATGAAAAGGTATATCCAAACTTTTGACTGGCAAAGTGCATTTATAAAATTCTAGCATCTACAGTTTTACACAAAAAATAAGAGATTCTCTAAGGGCCACATGTATGAAAACTGTCTTGGTCTAAGACTTTCTTTGCTGCCCATAGCAACCAATCAGAGCGCCCCTTACATTTCATCTAGTGCTCTGAAAAAATTAAATGGGTGCTCTGATTGGTTGCTTTGAGCAATAAAGAAAGTCTTAGCCCAAGACAGTTTTCATACATGTTCCCCTAAGTTTCCAAACAACACAAAGTTATTTCCTTCTAAACAATCAATTTCCATTTTAAAGGACTTTAGCCTCAGATATAATTCACAGACTATTTACCAATTTTTTGCTACCCACCAGTAATGTTACAACATCACACATCTCTGTTCCCCTTAAGCAGTGTGAAAATCGAAATTTATATCAAAGTTGATAAAACAGCCTGCAATGCTGCCTGTGAATTCTGCATCTAGAATTGATTTCTTTCTCAGTTATAGTATGATTTTTGAGACTAAAAGTTAAAGAATGAAAAAAAAATTGCCCTTTTGCCTAATGTTTTAGACATGGCACTAAATTACTTTAGTTGTATCTGGAATCCAGAAGATAAGACTTTAGAAAATCTAATGTAAAAATGTTATGATTATGACAAAAAAAAAAAAAAAAGTTATGTTAGAATACTCATTAGTCCATTGTGAAGTCAAATTAATTCTGTACAATAGGCACTGTTTTATATTGTAATTAGGCTAAACTTGGTCAGACACTGCCCTGCAGCAGGGATATAACTATTGCCATGGGGCCAGTGATTGAGGGGGCCCACTAAGGTGAAAGAAAAATTACCTTTTAATAGGGAATGATCTGAGTTCTGTGTTATATGTAGCGAACATCCATACAATCAATTTTTGCCACTTAGGCTGCTATTTCATTCGCATCTCATCAGGGGTTGAGGCAGTGTCGGACTGGCGATCCTCCGGTGAGTTCTGGGTAGTTGAACTGGGTAGCGACACAATGATGTTATGTAGTAGTGTTATTTGGTAACTGTATGACCATTATTTAGTGGTTTTACACTCAGTACTTTGTTTTATAGCTTTTGATATATTTTTATTTATATAAAATATGTTATACAGGGGAAGACAGGGGGACATATATCTTTACACCTTTTATGTTCACCACCAGTGTCCTGTTGCAACTAGATGAGGGTGACTCAAAAGCCCCAGCGCTCCATCTTGATAACAGATTAGAGTGATGAGGACATCACATCTGTCTGTATAAGTAGAAGCGAGATCGGGCGGGGGAAGGTGGTGGAGACAGCAAGGCAAAGTGGGCCTCTAAAATAACTGTAGGGCCCCAGGCACCCCAGTCCGACACTGGGTTGGGGCCCTCTTCCTTTATCTATTATGCCAACAAATTCTAGTTATGTACCTGTCCTGCATAAACATACTTTTTCTTTTCTGTGTTTCATTTGCTGTACATGTTATTAAGATATGGTTGTAGCAGACTGGTTACTTGACTGTGACATCATGGGTTTTTGTGTTGTCTGTTCTTAGATCCCAACAGAAGCTATTGAAAAGAATTGAATAAGTTGAGATAACTTTCTGTGCATTATCCGTAAATTTTAGCATTGCTTCATCCCTTATAAACATGACTGATAGTCTTGTCCCCACTGTGCATAGCAAAGTCTAAAAACTTCTAAAAAGATAGTTTGTAAGAAAGAAAGAAAAACAATGTTCATGTAGTTTTCATAACATGTAAAAAATTTAACTTTTTAATTGTATCTGTGAGCAGGCCATTACATGTAATATTAATAAGGATTGTCCAGTGAAAACAATATTTTCTGAATAATAAGGGCATGTCCCCACGGCAAAGGTTTGCGGCCGGTTTTTCAGGCGGTTTTGCAGACCATCTGAAAATGGGCTTTTATGCAAAACCCTTGCAGCAGTACTCACTGCCGGCCACCCGAAAAACATTGTGCTTGCACATTCTTCCATCCGCTTTTCGGACGGAATATGTGCATGCCAATGGGAAGGGGGAGGGCTTTTCTCCGCTCATCGATCGGTATTTGTCCTGTGCCATGTAAACAGGCCCTAACACCCTCCAAAGTTAGATATTTTTGTGGTACAATTTCTATGGGCTTCTTGAAGTTTCACATTGGGTGTTTAGTACCAGGAAGCGCAATAGTTCTGTTTCCACACATAGGAAAAAGATCCGTGTTGAGCCTAGGAGAGCAGGTGGCCAAAAGGGTTTGACTTTTTGGGGACAACCTTTGAGGATACTCAAATTTATTCTTGCTTTCCAAGGCTTTCAAGATGATGTGTTCAACAGGGGGCATGAATTAAGACTAAGATTGTGAGGCAGGAAGACAGACAAAGCACAGCAAAGGATTCTAGGACTTGTATATTTACAGAGCAAAACTAATTGATTTTAAACAGGAATTTCTACTGCTCAGCTACAGATAATTGAGGCTATATCAAACGCAAAAAAAATCTAATTGGCACAGGAACAATCACAGGGAAATAAGTAAAGGTTCAGGCAAATAAATTGAGTTTTTTTTTGTTTAGTGGACAACCCCTGTAATCAAGATGCAAGTTTTTTTTAAGAAAATATGCTTCTAATTCAACTGTGTAATAGAAAGTGTGTTGTGTATATCCAACTAACTACATATATAATAAATTCTGGTCACAAACCCTTAGGCCTGTTTTACTGAGGGCAGGAGTAACCGGTTAAGTCAGCTCTGTTCCTTGCTGCTTAATCCCTTTGACATCAAGGCATTTGCATCTGCAACGTCCAAATGAATGATAAATAGTGTCAAGCACCGTTACTCCGATCAGCAACGCCGTGGAGAGATCGCTTGGTGCTGATCAGTTATCATAGTGGCTGGAAGCCTTGTGAAGGCTTCCACTGCTGCCATGTTTTCTGATTTACCATTACCTTACCCAGGCAGTAAGTGGTAAAACTGCCATCTTTGTTTACCGATTTGTACTGTTTTTATAATGCAGAATGGTGTACTAATGATTTTGCCCATAGTGGTCAAGCACACTAAGGGGACTCAATGTCAAAGTAAAAAAAAAAATAGTAATAATGTTTTAAAGTATAAAAAATAATTAAAATTTCAAATCACCTCACCCCCTTTTGTAATTTTATCTGCTCAAAAACACAACCGCAAGGTCATACTTACAGCTCAATGGCTGGACTAGACTAAACCCAGTAGGAGGCAACACAAGTCCCTGTGCTATATGGGAAAGATATAACAGGTGAAGATAATTAATGAGCAAGAGCTCACACACTCCGCCACTAGGGGAACAACTGAATGATTAAAAAACGGCACTTTAAGTAGATACCAGTTCACACCAGTATGCTAGTGGAGGGGTCCTGTAACACAGCTAGGACCTATTGCATATGGATCAGGTTTCTGAACCTGCAGTATAGTCCCTCAGTGCACATGGATGTCGCTGTATGTCATGAATGGTTTAAACATTCCATAGGACTTTTCCATAAAGAAGTTATTGTGTACTTAACATTGTACAGGCAGTCCCCTACTTACACCGTTCCGAATTACATCTGTCCCCTAGTTACAACAGACTTATGGAATGCTGGCCACTTGTAGTTTCATGTTTCCAAAAGCAGATAGTAGCGGGGAAAAGACAAGTTCCACAGGGCCCACAGCACAGATGAGGTGAAAATGAAGTAAAATCTTTTTAACAGGGGCACAGACAGCAAAACTATGTAAAAACCCTTCCCTTCACTATCCACAACTAAAAAACAAACCCTTTGTGCTGGAGTTACATTTAATAAATATACCTGTTCCGACTTGCAAACATATTCAACTTAAGAACGAACCTACAGTTCTTATCCTGTTCGTAACCCGGGGAATGACTGTAGTAAAGAAATTAAATTCACTATCTAAGAATTTACCTTAAGTACAAACTCTTATTTGGTGGTCTGTTTTAAAGTGGTTATCCACCTACTTAATTTTTTCTTACAGTGGCTCAGGATGCTGTAAATAATAAAATAAGTCTTGCTCTGTGCTCTGGTTCCATCACTACGCCTGTACCTTGTACTTTCTTGTCCCTTAAAACATAGACATCTGACTGCTACAGCCAAACACTGACCATAGCATGTCAACATTGCCATTATACTTTTGAGACTGAGGAATCATTGGAATGGAAGCAGTGGAGTAAGTTTAATGCATTTTATAATTTTCACCATTCTAAGCATATTTTAAAAAATAGGTTGATGGACAATCCCTTTAAATATGTTCAGATTGTACTGCAGTCTCAAGAATGTATTTTCTTTACCTTCTCTGGTTCAGTTTATTCTTTTCTCCATTGCAAAATCACATTAAATTGCTTTAGGGTTTATTATTATTAGGATTAGACTTATAAATATTTAAAGATATTCAGATTCTGATGTCAACATAAATTTCCAGGGCATCATGCAAACTACCATACAAATTCTAGCACTCAACTAGGCAGATCTTTTAGTTAAGTCAATTAAATAGAAAATTAGCAAGGGATAAAGAGAATGCAATGCTGTTAAATCTCTTTCTTGGTGTACAAAATAAGAATCTACAGCTGATTAGTTACAGTGATATTAGCACTTCTGTTAATGATTGTTTTCACCTAAGCTGAAAACAATTCACAAATACCAGATGGCCGATACTCAAGAGTCCTCAAAGAGCTTAGTTTAGTTATAACTAGTGTTGAGCGTTTACGTTTGCTATCGACATCGGGCGAAAGTCGATAGTCGGCCACCATCGATAAGGTTTTTCGATAGTGAGCAGTCGATTATGAGCGACAATCACCTCATTCTTACACCAACAGGCTGGAGAAGTGGATTAATTAAAAAATTTTAAATTTTGAAGAAATTTAAGGAAATTTTTTTCTTTTTTTTTTTTTTTTTTTTAAATTTTAAATTTTTTTTTTATTTTTTTTTTTTTTTTTTTGTTTATTTTTTTTTAAAAAAAAAAATTTTTTTTTTTTTTTTTTTTTAATTTTTTTTTTTTTTTTCTTCCGTTTTTTTTAAATTAAAAAATTTTTGTTTTTTTTTTTTTTTTTTTTTTCCTTTTCCCTTTTATTAATTTTCTTTTTTTTTTTATTTTAAAAAATTTTTAAATTTACTCAAGATCCTAAAAAGATTTAGTTTTTTTTTAAAATAGTGTTGGCGATGTTGGCTACGACATGGGCGAAGTCGATAGTGGGCCCCACCATCGAAAAAGGTTTTTCGATAGTGACCGGTTATGAGCATGACCATTAAAGTCTTTTTGGGAGAGCAACAACCCTTATTCTTACCCCCAAAACAGGTGGAGAAGCTGGTTTTAACATCCACAACATCAAATGGATACGTGTACTCTTAGGAACACACTTAGGTTTTAAAAGCCCAAAAAAAAAACACACACCATTCACTATCCCTGTCTTTACCACGATGCCCCTTAAACCTGCATCACCCAAAAATTAAAAAGTGCCAGAAGGCAGTTGATTTGAACCATCATTTTACTTGAACGGGACTTGAATATCCTTCCGGAACGCGCAGACCCAAAACTGCTGCCCCCCAGATTTAAAAGTGGGGGAAAAAGGGAGTCTTTAAACCCACCTTTTTATTTTCACGGACATTGACTATCCCTTTCCCTGGGCCACAGCATACCCCCAAACCTGCATGCCCCCCAGATTTAAAAGGGCCCGGGAAAAAAGGGAGTATTTCAACCCCCTTTTTAGTTCACTGGACTTACATACCTGTCCGGGCCACACAGGCCCCCCAAAACCCTGCTAACCCCCAGTTTTAAAAAGTGGGGGAAAAAGGGTTTTTAAACCCCATTTTATTTTCACGGGACATTGACTATACCTGTCCTAAAAGCCCACTGAGCCCCAAACCTGCAAACCCCCCAATCAAAAAATCCGAAAAGGGAGTTTTAAAATTTTTTTTTACTGGAATTGATATACCTTCCGGGCCACAGCAGGGCCCCCAAAAAACTGATACCCCACATTTAAAAAGTCCCGGAAAAAGGAGTATTTCAACCCCTTTTTAGTTGAACGGCATTGACTATCCCGTCCGGGGCCACGCATCCCCGGGGCCGGAGTACAGTGGTGCGGTGAGAGCCCAGGCTGGCGTCCGTCATCTTTTAACACGCAGGTTAAAATCCCCTGATGACGCAGCAACGAAACTTCTCTGAAGCAAATGTGGAAGCGGGAAGGGGGAGAACTCCAGCCCTTCCCCATACACATCAATACCGGGGTTTGCGCTTGCCCCTCCGTATGAGTGTGGCCAAATTTGGGTTCACTTGGAAATTTTTTTGGTGGTTTTAAAGCCCTGTTTTCACCCCGGTGCCCTTTATCTTGGCATTTTTCTTTTTCTCATTTTTTATCACGTGCTGGGGGGAAAGGTCTCGTTACTTTGTTCTCTTCCCCGCCCATACCCCATGTCCTCTAATAACGACATCTGGTCAAGTTTTCCTGTACCTCCCCTTTTACAAATTTTGAAATTTTTTTAACCCTATTTTGTAATGCAAGTTTTTTTATTTCTTAATTTCTAGAAAACACATTTTTAAAAAAAGATGAACCCCCCCATGTCTTTGTTTTTTTTTTTAAAGTATTAAATGGGTTTCTCAATAAAGGATTGATAGCTATTTTAAAGATCTTTTAAAAAAAAATCATTTTTAATATGTGTTCCATTAAAAAGTGTCCACCTATTCCTGTTTCTACAGACCTCACCCTTGAGCCCTCTTGACCTTTGAAGAACAAAAATCTGTTAGAAACAATTTTTTTTTTAGGAATAGGACCTGTATATAGCTGCATGTCACGCAAAATGCCCCCCAAAAATTCAAACAGACCCTTGACCATTTGGACAATTTTGAAGAAAAAATGTCTATTAAAAAAAATTTTTTTAGAAAAGGGGCCTGTAGTATTGCTGCATTTCAAAACGCAGACCAAAAAATTATAAAAATACTTCTCAGCCACTGTTAAAAAAAAGTGAAGGAGAAATGCCACTTTGTAGCCCCATTTTGTTCCAAAAGACCATATTATTGCTGACCAAAAAAGACCCCAAAAAATTAAAATATCTTTCCCCAGCCATGTTTAAAAATTTGAGGCAACATGCCCCCAAAAACCCATTGAAAATGTGAAAAATTCAAAAGATAAAGTGAGTAAATGGAATATGGTTTTTGTCATGAAACCTGGGTCTTTTAGTCTCCTAAACAGAAAAAACCGGGACGGTGTTGGGTCCTCACCTCCTCCTCCCTTCCCCCGGGCACATTTTTAACCAGCCCTGATTTACTCAGTGATGACCCTGAAGCGAGGTGCCGCTGCACTGCTCGCCCCTAAACCCTCCCTAATGAAGCCCGATAAAATTTGGGAAAAAACGTCGGGCATTGTGGTTTACAGAGAAAGGCCCCAACTCATCTGTGCCCCGTCTCCTCCCCTCGCTGGGGGCCCAAAAATTTTTCAGAGGCCCAAACGATCGTTCCAAACAAAGATCCCCACAATGCTCATGCTGAAAAGGGCATTGTCCCACGACCTTTTGGTGGCTTTTCAAAACTGGCAAGGATGGTGCGAGCTCTTTCACCTGCCTCCACTCTGGGTGGCTCAAAACCCCGGTTCCGCACCGCTTGCTTTATGCCATGTGCATTCGTACGCGTAATGGCATTGCGCTGCCCCCCAATCGTGGAGCATGTGGAGGGTGGAAATTTCCAGGGTTTGCCAGTCAACAATGAACGGTTGGGGGGGGGCCGAGCTGACGCGCAACGCAGCCAGGGGGGGCAAAGCAGGTGGAATGGGGGGAAGTGCGAACTCAGACCTCGAGCCTTCTTCAGCGGGTGTCCAACCCCGGGTACTCTTTTAAAATTTCGGGACGAAAGGTTCATGACATGTCCAGGCGGGGATGTGCTCCACCCTCCCGTCTTAAGGGCGGCCGAAATTTTGCCCGTTTCGCACACCACCCCTGGCCACAAGGTTCTTGCACCCAGCCGGCTCTTTTTGTTGCGGAAGCCGTCCCACCCCAAACCTGTGTGTGGAGGGCCCCTCCAAGGCAGATTAATTTAAAATGCCGGGTTTCTCGGGGCACGTGATGCCACCAGAGGACTTGGGGGGAAAGACCCCGCCCACCCCGCGTTTTGAAGAGCGGCGCCGAGCCTGAGGCCCCCGCACCCCCGAGCCCTCCACCCACTAAACCCAGTGAGCGTCACAGAGTTAGCGGCCTTGGCCGTGCTTACTGCCATGTGTCGGGGGGAGATGGATTTTTTCGGACACATAGCGACAACGCGCTTGAAATTTTTGATGAAGGGGCGGGCCAGGGCGGGGACGGCTTTACTGGCAAAGAAATGCCTCTCGGCATCTTTTGGGGGAAAGGCGAGGGCCTGACTGGCAACCCCATCTGTGTCCCCAGACAAAGGGGGAAAATTTTCCAAAGGCCCAAAACCGGCAATGCCGAATTCAGGTTTTTGGTTTTGGGAGGTTTGGGTTAAAGTGTTTCTTCTGCTCCAAACCTGGAAAAACAGAAGGCGGGCCTGCTAGACGGCCCGCGTACGCGGCAGGTCGTAAAACTGGGGAAGGAAAAGGGGTAGGATGGGTCTCGGTGGTGCTGGGGGGCCCTCGGGCGACGGGGGGTGAAAGCGGAGGGATCCCTGATCGGACTCTGAGGACATGGGCAGCTGAGGAACGTTGGGGGGTGGCGGGGGAGGGGGAGGCGGAGACAGAGGGGGTAAAGTGGTTGGAGGCCCGGCGCGTTGCCTTTTTTTGGCCAAGTTTTTTCCCTCCATTTTCAACTCATGCATTCCTGCATTGACAGACATGTTGGTGGTGGTTAACCACTTAAGGTTCTTGCCCTTTTGCTTTTAGGGGAAAAGGGGGCATATGACATCGCGGGTGAATCGGGCTTCTCAAAGAAGGCCCGGCTTGAAGGTCCGGGCCCTTTTTTGACGGCGATAACGAGGAGCGGGGGTTTTTTCCTGCCGTGGCTGGCAATCATACAGCGGACTTCTGGACCCCCCCCTCCCTTTTGTGGGGGCCGTATTGACACTACCCCATGCTTCCTCCTCGCCCTGATAAAACGCTTGCAAGCAAATTTTGCGAAAAACAGGGGATCCGCAATGTCTTCACATCATCATCAACACAGGTGCTTGGTCACCTGATTTCTGCATCCAAACTGCGGGCTCAAGCAAGGGGGACTGCAAGGCGTTCCCGACTCCCCGGGATTTTTCCCGATTGACCGTTCCTTCACCCCCTCTGATGCATCAGTAATGAGCGTCAAGCGACTTAACACCCTCTTGATCTTTTAAATCCTTCTGACCGCAACCGCATTTTGTAAAAAAGGGGTCTTCAGACAATGGATTATCCACAGTGGGGGTACACGAGTTGACTTTGGCTGCTTCATTTTGGAGGATGCGGATGATGCTGTACGACATTTTGGGGGCCGTGACTGCGAGGACAAAGGGGGTAAGACGCTAGTGCGGGTTCATTAACCCTGAAGGAAAAGTTTGCGACGATGTTCGTTACTTAGTTCACAGGGCCCTCCCCAGCGATGACAGGCCCTACGTCCTGCAATGACTCCGCTGGCATGGGGTTTTTGTCCCCAGACTGGAAGGAGCACCTTCTTTTTACCCTACCCCATGGCTAACCCCCTTTTCGTTCCCACCTGCTTTCGCCCCATGTTGAAATAAAAAAAATTTGAAAGGAGGGGAATATTTTGGAAAGTCCTTAAAAAGACGGCAAAACACAGTATTCTCAAATCCCTTAATAAAACAAAATTGTGATTCAAATTTAATGCAAGGTGTCAAACAAAAATCTGGACTGGGCAAATCAAAAAACACGTATCTGTTATTTTTCGTATAATAAGGTATTTTTTTGCACCCTTTTAATCACCTGTGGTGACTATAGAATTGCTGTTTTAAGGTTTTCTGGATTCTGCGTCAAAGAAAAAAAGCTGGGGACGCAAAAGTCAAAAAACACGTACTGTTATGTTTTGATAATAACCCGGTATTTTTTTCACCTTTTAATTCACCGTGGTGACTAAGAATTGCTGTTTTAAGATTTAGTGGATTTTGCACAATGCAAAACTGTTGCGCAAAATCAAAAAAACACGTATTGTTATTTTTCGTATAATACCGGTATTTTTTGCACCTTTTAATTCACCTTGGTTATATAAATGCTGTTTTAGGGGGCGTGGCTGGATGGATGAGCAACACATCCCTGTAGCTCCTCTGAAGCCTCCAAACTGCTCAAATAAGCCCAATATCCAGTCTTTTTGACACCATCGCCTCCGAAATTCAGGGGAAAAAGAACAGCAAAAGGAGCCATCTACAACAAAATCCCCCAAGATTACCAGAGTTTTCATCAAGCCCGCTGCAGCTTACTCAAGCTTCCTCCCCCTGCCCGCAACTGAACTGTCATGTGGCAGCAAGGCAAAAAGCAGATATAAGGGGGCTCTGTTTGGGAAAATTTTCAGTCCATACCTTCTCCCGGCTTTTTTGAGTCTCCCCAAACCAGATCCACACCATTATGACAGTCAGTGTCTTTGTTAAGCCCTATGTGGACATCTCACCCCCTTACTCTCGTCTGAATAACGAGATTTATCGTCTGCAAGGGGACAAGCACAGGGTGGTACATAGTTTGGTGCAACAAGACTTAAAATTTCCAATCATCTATACCCACGCTCTGACATACCAGCCCCTGAAAAAATCAGGGTGCACCTCACAACTCATAAATCAGTGCAGAACCCCAGTGCTAAACAGACCTGAATTTTTCC
>JAODAL010032432.1:0-46943 GCA_025379985.1 Phyllomedusa bahiana
TGTTTTTTTGGGGGTTCCTGTGTACATAACAGGGTCAGCATTTAGACACAGGATCAAATATAGCCTGTGAAGGAGATCAACTGCAGGTCTCCAAGCCTCTGTATACAGGGGGTTTTAAACTAAACCCTGTACCCCCACATTAGTGAAATTCCAGCACAGGGTCCTGCCCCTGACAGGGGATTGAAACAGCCAGTCCAAGTGCAGTGTCCACACATGAAACCTCATGTCTGTGGTCTCCCCTTCCTCTTCAGACTTGATTCCTCACTTCCCAGTAAATATCCGGCATGTTGTGACCTCCCAGCTCCACTTCCCATCGTAAGAAAAGTTATGTGTATAGATATACTCTACCAGACAGTAAGCTACAGCCAGGCCTGCAGTATGAGGGAGCAGACACCTCACCCATGTGACTACATGAATTCTGGTGTAATAATTAACCCATATGCCATAAAACAGCTGATACTAACTACTGTATAATGTGTGTGGTGAGTGTGACCCCATCTTGTTTGCTGTGAGGTGATAACACAATAATAATAATAATAATACAGCATTGTATTTCCCTGAGGCTGTAGACACATTTCCTCAAGTTCTACCAGAGTGAAAGAGGAAGAGGAGGAGAAGACAGGATGATATATCTAATCCTAAACCCTACCCTCCTAACAGTAGAATCCTCCCCTTCTGCCTACTCCTCCCCTTTACAGCACAACCACCCCTGCTCATATCTGTGAAACTGTACTGACAAGAGCTAGAGGACCATCCAGACACTATAAATTGCACTCTCAACAAAAATGCCCCCTTCTGCTCAAAGCTTATAACATTAAAACATTAAGCATAACTACTCCATCTGCTTAGATCCATAAATCTATACAGACAGGAACTAAAAGACTATAACAGGCGCTCTAGGTCCCCTCCCTCCCAAAGTCATGTCCCTCCTTTGCTTAAGCTCTGTGGGGAGTGAGGGGGGGGGGGGTTCTGTACAGGCTTTTGCAGACTTGAGTTGTTTCTGTCTCTTACAGCTTCAAATGCAGGGGCGTGTCTCTCCTCCCAGTAGGCGTGTCTCTTCTCCCAGTAGGTGTTTCTCCCCTCACTGAAGAATGGGGACATCATCATTTTGTGTAAGCAGTGGAAGGGAGAGGATGTCACAGCTCTGCAGACCTCTTGCAGTGTCTAGTTCTCATGCCTGGAGAGCTGTCACTTTCCTCCACAAGATCCTTTTAACCAGAACACCTGTATTGGTGTAAACAGTTATACATTCATCCTGAAATGATTAAACAAATGTAAGAAATGCACTCTGGTTCCCTCTCTGTTATCAGGCAGAAGATAGAGGAGGGACAGACTGTATAAGGCTGTGTTATTTGAGGGGAGAGTGAATCTAGCAGCTACAGACTCAATAATAGCCCCAGACTTTCAAGGCTATAGGGAAAGATGGATAGAGAGGGTCAGACACCCTTTTTTATCGACACAGCCAGCATCCCAGCTCAAAAAAAGTTGTTTCACTTTCAGTTTTAACAAACCAAGGGGGTTACACAGTGTGGGGCACCCAAATACAGGGGGGGGTTGGGGGTGGGCTGCCCCAAAACGGGCTGAATAAATATCAGGCGGCCAATACATCAGGCTGCAAATTTGCTCAAAAACCCAATAAGATTTGCTCATCCCCTGTATACTAAATGATTTTAGAAAAGAAACCAATTGCAAAAGGCTTTTTTTTTATTTTCCCCATCATTAAAGATTGTCTGGTGTAAAAAACCCCTTTTTTGGGGAAAATTTACTTTTGAGGTAAAAAAAAAAGGGCTTAAAACCTGTAAAAAACATTTTATGTTTTTTTGGGCATGATTTTGTCCAAAACCCCACAGACATGGATGGGAATCGTTTTTCTGACGTAAATCTGCCAGAATCATAGAAAAAATATTAAAAACCCCTTTTTAAAAAAATTGTTTTAAAACCCATAGTCTGATGTGAATTTTTTACATAGATCCAACAAGAATCCAATGTGTAAATTTTACATATCATATGAATGTACCCTCCGTATTCTAGCTTTGCATCCTCTAGTCACTGCAAAGTACATCCTAGTGTTTGCTTGTTTTTCTCTTAAAATAGTTAAGACTATGGTATGTCCATAATATGCTATTCTATTCTTGTGCTGTTCATTCTTTATGGGCAGAAAAGATAATGCTCTCACTTAAAAAAACTGGAGAAAACCATGGGAAAAAATGGATAACATTTTCTTATCTTAAAAAGAGGGATTCATTTAAAAAATTTACAATTTCCCTCGTAGAACTCTATCTCCAATTTTTTATTTGGGATATCTTTTTTCCTTTTACCCATTTTTCTTCTATTATTTACCTATAATAATTCCCTTGCTTTTGTCATAAATTCCAAAATATACTATGCTACTGAGAGTACGTTCATAATCTAATTATCTATAAAGATATAGACTTCTGAAAATGATCAGACGTTGGACAGATGCACCTTGATGAATGTGCACAAAGGCCCAATTGTCTGCACTGAGCCATCTAACCCTTTCCCGTAACTGAGATCTTTATTTAAATTGTGTTTGTTTTTTCCTCCTCACCGTCCAAGACCAATAACTTTTTATTTTTCCAGCTACATAGGTAATAATAATAATCTTTAAATAGCGCCAACATATTCTGCTGCACTTTACAATTTAGTGGGTATAATACAGACAAAACCAAAACATTACACAGTACAAAGCTACTTACAGATCAGACATAAGGTGTGAGGGCCCTGTTCATAAGAGCTTGCAATCTATAAGGATGTATGGGTGAGAAGTGCTCAGTTTACATGTTGGTCCAGCCATGTTACATAAAATATTGGGTGGGTTTACATTATAAACGTGTAAATGTCTGTCCAACCAGACTAATATCTACTATGCCAGATAGTGCTCTTTAAATTACCTAAGGAAGGGAAGTGACAGAAGTATGTGTGATCTGAAAGTGACGGGTGAAAGTGTTAGCACATTAGGAGTATATTCGGGTAGGCCTCTGCTAAAAGAAGATGTATCTCAGGTTATGTGCTCTTTAAACTCTGAGGGTTTGCTGAGATGTGCATGATTTATTACAGGGTAGGTCGCAGCGTTGTTCCAGTTAACTGACTGCTAGCATATGGATAAATATTGGAGTTACGGGGCATGGGCTGGGTAAGCGAATGACTGAACCGTTTGAATCTCAATATCTCATTGTCGCTCAAAGGTCAGTGCGGATGAGAGTCTCAAGTTTAGGGTTTGTAGAAAGAGATGAGGTGAGATGTAGCGGGGTGGCTAGCTACTGTGAGAGATTAGTGGGTGAGGAGTGTATTAGTTGCTATGTATGTATTCACCTTTACTGAATGGGCAAAACAGTGCGATAGTTGACTGACTCCTAAGGTTAGAATGCGATCAGTATAGCGGCTGGGATATAAGATGAGGTCTGGGTGACTGCATTGCAGGGAATCTAAGATTGCGAGAAGGGTGAGAGTTGTTTTACAGAGAGGAAGAACCGGATATAAGTCAAGGGAGTATTTACTCTCAGTTAGTCAAGAATAGAGTGGTATGAGCGTTATAATCGACAAACTTGAAAATCGGCACGATTTTTTTGGCTGAATCGACACATTTTAATTTCCGATCAACGCAAGATATTTTAGAGTGACAGAATCTGTCAGAATTAATCTATTACTATCGCGCCATTTTAGGTGACTTCCTGTCTACATTTTGGTGGCCAGCTATAATTGCTCATAGAGCATTGGAGCTGAGGGGATGATTGGTGTTGTGCGAACGACATTAGACTGTGATGTGTCGATAGAGTATTATGGTGTGTCATTGGACTGGAAAAACTCCACCACTCATGGACTCGCCTCGTTTTTCATAGAATCATAAAAGCCAAGTTCCTGTTCAGTATCAGTTTTCTCAGAGATCGCTCGCTCACTAGTCGACAGGGATCTCGTAGTGCGTGAGGTCTCACTCTCTCGTAGATTTCGTCATCAGCTCAGAGAAACGCAGTTCTGTCAGCTTTATTCATACAGAAGCTAACTGAATAGCTTGTTTAGCTCGTGAACAATAGAATATAGTTATACTTAGAGAACCACTTTTTGTTATCGTATAACTTTTAATATGGCTCTGTATTGTTTCACTTGGTGTGGCCCAGTTTTGTTCAAAGGCCAAATTGTAATCTTAAATTAGGATACAGAAAGTTTTTTTCTTGAGTAACTGTTGGTGTATTTTCATTGGTGCAAAAACCATCTTTTCATTTTCCGTATAACTTTTAAATTTAGCTGTATTTCACTTTGTTGCAGTTTTGTTCAAAGAGGCACGACCTAGTACTTGTAAATTAGGAATACAGAAGAGTGTTCTATTGTGTAAACTGTTGTTATTTCATTGGGCAAAAAACACTTTTTCTTATCCGTATACTTTTAAATAGCTGTATTTCACTTTTGGTGCAGTTTTGTTCAAAGAGCACAACGCCCCTTGTTACTATATATAGAGTTTAGGATTACAGACTATTTTTTTAGTAATCGGTAGATTTTAGTGTTTCATTGCGTGCTAGAAAACCACTTTGTTTTCCATATAACTTTTAAATAGCTGTATTTACTTTGGTGCTCGGCCTCAGAGTTTATGTTTCAGAAAGAGCCACCAGATGTTCTTAAGATTAGGATACAGGAATATTTGTTTGTGTAACTGATTGTTGGTATTATTTCAGATTGTGCAGAATAACCACATTTTCTTTATCGTATAACTTTTAAATAGCTGTGTGATTTACAACTTTTGTGTGGTCCCTCAGTTTTGTTTTCGCAAAGGAGGCCCGCACGCAGCCTTTGTACTTTACATTAGATTGATACAGATCTCATTGTTCTAGTAAACTCTTGGTATATTTCAATTTGCGAAACCACCTTTCTTTCAGTGAGAGGAACTTTTTAATAGTGTATTTCAACTTTGGTGCGGCCCAGTTTTGTTCTCATTAAGGAGCCAACTATCGTTACTTAATTAGGATACATAAACATTTTTCTGAAGAGTAGAATCTGTGTATTAGATTCATGGGTGCTCAAGAGAAACCACCTTTTCTTATCCGTTTATAACTATTTTAATAGCTCAGTGGATTCTTTTATCTCTGAGATATCGTTTGTGGTGCAGTTTTGTTCAAAGAGCCACCTTGTACTTAAATTAGGATACAGAATTTTTTTAGTAACTGTGGTTGTGTATTTCATTGGTGTTTTGTAAAAACTACCTTTTGTATCGGTTTAACTTTTAAATAGCTGTTTTCAATTTTGGTGGTCACAGTTTTTTATTCAAAGTAGCCACCTGTGTACTTAAAATTAGGATACAGAAATTTTCTAGTAAGCTGTTGTCGTTGTATGGCTCCAATTTGGTGTTAGACTAGCAATTAGAAAAATCCACCTTTTTGTTTCCAAATTTATGTTAATCTAGATTTTTAAATAGCTGTTGATATGTCACTTGTGGTGCCGTAGACCACTGCGAGCTGAAAGTTTATAGTTCATAAACAGAAATTTAGTTAGTAACTGTGTTCTCGTGTGTCTCATTTGGATGGCACAAAAAAAATCCGCAGAATTTCTCAAGACGTGTAACGTTTTGAAATAGTTTTATTGTGACTCGACTGAATTCTCATGTTTGGCAGCAAGATTCTTGGTCGCGTACTTGTATGGAAATTGTGTAGAGAGTTAAGTATCAATTCACTTTATGTACTACTGTGAGGCAGTTTGTAGAAAATCCCTGGGGAGCTTGACTAGGTAAGAACCACTTGTGTGATTTTTTGTTCTTTACAGTTCTTCCAGACCAGCACACAGATATTCACAGTGTGTTCTCTGATGAATACAGTATTTGTGTCTAATAATAGTTGGCTTTAATAATTATATTAGTACGAGGAGATTGTAATTTGTAGCTGTGAATTTACCAGTGTCTTTATCTCAATTAATACAGAGGACTCTGTTCTTAAAAACCGCTCTTCGTACCTTTATTAAATTTTTATCTTTGCTGCAACATGAGAGGAAATGCAGGTGGCGATATAGCGGCGATGCGGCAGAAGCAAATCTGGCGGTTGATTGCTAGGACATTGGAGGTAGAGGTAAAGAAGGGATGAGGTTTGCTCCATTCCAGTGACTTGTAGCGGACAACCGCAAGACTAGCTGGGATGCTGATTATTATCTCGGTTGCAGGAACCGTTGCAAGGCCGCTGGCTACGCATTGCTGGGGTCTCAGGGACCCTGTGAATTCTCAGAGGAAATGAAAGAAGAAACGCAGCTGTACGCCAATATGTTCATTCTGCTCGCTCAGTCGTGTTGAAAGGCATCCTTTGGCGATCTCCGACCATCATAGCAGTTCCTTACGTCCTACGTCCTGAACGAGTCAGCGGGCCACATATATGGTCTATATGATGATAGAGTGAAAGCGTGCATTGGCTCTCACGAATTTGTAGATTTGATCGCTCGATATGTCACTCTCTGCAGTTTTGGTAAGGTGAGTTAATGCTACCATTTTTGTCTATGAGAAGACCTCGCACACTTTGTGATGACAGGTAGTTGCGGATTGGGCGTCAGAAGGCGACAGTTTCAAGAAAGATTCAAGAGAACCGCAAGAGGTATGGATTTTGTCTCTTGTTGTGATGCACAATCGCTGGATGTGGCACATCATGAGGAGGAGAAGGAAAGCTATCAGTCTTCTCAAATACAGGCGCGCATAATAATCCGGGCGGTCGGCATAATATGCTTATTGCGCTCAGTGCCTGTTGCTTGTCAGCTACTGCAGCTCCTGGATGCATGAATGTCAGGACGAGTGAAGTCACCGAGTGTTGATGATGAGTGATCGATGGATCGACATGCCGGGGATGCCAAGACGTGGTCTTTTCATCAGATTCTGCTATGCGAGGCACTTCATCTAGACTGGAGTGAGTGAGTGAGATATGGCGAAGGACGATTGGGTGAAGTGTCAGTACGTGTCCCGCGCTCAGAAAAGAGAAGGGGTGGGTTCGCACAAAGTCCCACTGAGATTATTAGTCCAGCCCACATGTGATTAGCGTAAACAAAGGCTCTCCTCGCTTATCGTCCGTCGAGACAAAGGTCCAGGACCTTTCATATGCTCGGGCCTTGTATTTCGAGCAAGAAGCTCTGAATTCACGCATAGCGAAAAATTTATGGTTGCCTTTTGCGATAAACGATCACAAGTGAGAGCGGAGAGAAGTATCTTTAGTGTTTAACCTACGCCACCAACATGTCTTAGTCACATGCAGCGAATGCATGAGGTTAGTGATGAAAGGATGGGTGTAAAAACTTTAGAAAAAAAGGCACGCGTCATCTGCACACGCAATCATCGGGGTTCTTCACATACCACTGTCTGAACTACCACCTTCTGTCTCCGTCTTCGCCTCTCTACGTACCTTGTCCTTTTGTGCCCACTAGACGACCTCCAAGCGTTCCTCAGCTGCACCATGTCATTCAGAGTCATGATCAAGGATCAGCCTCCGCTTCAACTCCACCGTCGCTGCAGCTCTCCGTTAGTGTAACACAGACCAGCACCACCAGAGACCGCTCGAGCAATACACCTACTCCGCGCCAGCTCCTTACGCAGACCTTAGTTTTAAACGATCCTTGTATTCGCCTAAATAGACGAGCGTGCCAGTCTTAGCAGCTCAGCTCTTCTGTCTACCAGGTTTGGAGCAAGAAGAAGGAATCACTTTAAACCCAAGAGACTCAACCAAGCCAAAATCTCCTGAATCTCGGCATTGCCTTTCCGTCTGGTGGAACAGATGGGTTCCGCCACGTTCATTTCCTCTTGCCCTGACCCCCAATACCGATCCTGAGCAGGCTATTTATTTTCCAGAAAGCCATCCTGACCTGGCCGAGCCCACGCATGTCATCTAAAATTTCAAGCGTGGTTATCTGCTATTCCGGTGGTCCGGCAAAGTCCATCTCAAGACATATCGATACATGGACTTGTAAGCAGGCCAGGCACGAATATCTTCTGACAGCTCATGGGTGAAATGGGTGGATTTAGTTCTGGTTGGTAAAGGTGGCTCACAGGCTCAGCGACTGTATGCTCTTTCATAACCGCAGAGGGATGTCCAAGGTTTCTAGGCCCCATAGGTCCTCTGGTAGGCATCACTGTGCTCATAGAAGAGAAACCCAGGCCGTGTTTGAAATTATCTGTTCTTGGAGAGACCTTCAACAAACAGGGTTCAGGAGCTGTGGACGACCTATACGCAACCGAGACTACTTGTTCATTTCCCGAATCGCTGGCTGGGTGACACGCAAGAGAACCTTGTGCATGGCAAGGTGGTGTGTGCGATAAACGGTCGAATCGCTGGGCCGCCCTTAAGTATCGCGTATGGGATGGAGCTGAATCCTCTTGGCCATGTGAGCAGATACCCATCCATCGCTAATCGTTTCTTCATCGTCATCTCAAAGTAATTTCTCTATGTATCGTCCTCCATGGGTCTTGGATCTTGCTATGCATGAGGGAAGGCTCGAGGTCTGTGAATCACTCTTCTCTGACCATTTCGCACTCTCTCGCTTGCTTCGTTCTACCCGCGCCTGGCTAGTTTTTTCAGCGTCAGTGCTCGGTGTCTCCCCGTTCTAGTATACCAGTATATTTGATTTGTTAAGATTTTGTCGGGCTTAATCATGAGCTATGGAAAAGAACTTATCACCTCCACTCATGCTCCGCGGCTCGATTGTGGCAGCATCGCGCATACGCAACTTGCCATTTACGACTTAAAGTACAAAGTGACACATGGCCTGCTGACAAGCAGCGGTGCGGACCTCGGGGTGTTGAGCCACCGAGCGAGTGTGGGAGGCAGAGTGATAGGAGTTCTGCACGGAGTCCTTGCCTGTTTTGAAAGCTACCAAACAATTGGGCGTCAGAAGAGTTATGCAACATTTTTGTGGCGCTCATATTACTCCTTGTCCAGCATGAGGCTATTTTGTGGGTGATCTTAGTTCATGGAGATATACCGTTCGATGTGGGGACAGCTCTGACATCAGGCGACAACTACACAGTAGACGCGTGGATGAAGGGTGTATACGGACGGACATCTAGAGTATGGCGCGACACCCGGAGCCATTTCTCGCTGTCTCGTTGTTTGATCTCAGAAGGCCCGACAGTTTCACAACTGTATATCGGTACTTCTATTAGGCAGTGTGTTCAGGCAGGTCCTAGGGACTAGTGCAAATATGGGTCGCTGGTCGCTTCTATAGTCAGACTAATCAGGGTGCTAATCATCTGGAGGAGTAATGTTGAGCAGTGGGCTGTGTTTGAAGTGAGCCAGGGAAGCGGAGGAGGAGGAGGTAGATTCGCTGCTGGACACGTACATTACCGATTTCCCTGCCTTGGGAAAAGAGGTTGGCCACGTTGGATTTGTCGGCGGAGGATGGAAGATAGACGGAGATGTCAAGATATGCGTAGTGCCCCTCGACCCAGAGGTGGCGAAATCAAGGCTTCCATCTCTCAAATGATAGTGCTTTGGATGCTCCATTGTACCTCCAACATGATCCTCGCATTACGGGCCTCAACTGAACAACAGTTACGGGTTTGGCCACCCCTCTCAGATCCCGGATAGCAGAAGAGCAAAAATCGATTGCACTTTCCTGCCCACCCACCAAATAGAGAGTTAAAATGCAGGGATTTGGAGGGACCAGTGCTGTTGATCAACTTGGGATGGACCATCTGTTGCGTTGCTTCATGTTTCTTCAGAAATATCACAGGTGGAACAGACAGTCTAGCACCAAGGTGACAGCAGTAGAGTGCCAAGAGAGATCAGCAGGACCAAGAAAGCTCAGGCGCTATCAATGTGCCAGAAGCCTGAATGGGTGACCTCTGGCAATCTTTATTTTTCACCGCAATAGCACCTACACGCAATGTAATGCTGGGGCACACATATAACACACAGAGACCGGCTCTAAGATCATGGTGCTCTACGACTATATGCGTGTCTCAACACCGGATGTGTTTTTTGGAGAGAGATATGTTGCCGTTTCCGGACTCTCCCAAATACGACTTCTGGGTATCTAAAAATGGATGAATGACCCGACGCTCGCTGGCGCCACGCCGAATAGTATTGGGTGTTGTTTCCTGCCCAGCAGCCATGCGTCATATCTGAGCGGGACCGTCGAACACAGCTGGAGGGGAGTCAGTTAAAGCTCAAACCATCCGGCTTCCTTGGCGATAATTGTGATAGGATTTGACTTTCATCAAGATGAATCAGGCATGGATCTCTGATGATTGTTGTGGCCCCAGTTGCCGGTCACATTCCTCTTCAAACAGAAATGGTCCTCTTGAAATTTTTTTTTTTTTTTTTTAAATGATCATTTCTTACTGCAAGTTTTATTTTAAGTTCCCAAAAGGTCATTTTGCTGGTTTTGCAAAGTGAGGGAGACTGTAAAAAGACACCAATTATTACTCTCGGTTTTCATGAAAAGAGAAAAAACGTTTTAATTCCATGTTACTCACTGTCGATCTTTCAAATTTTTCGCACCTGTCAATGGTTTTGGGTCAGTGGTGCTGTGAGATACATCTATAATCATGGTCCTTTGGAACAGAAAATGGGCTTTCTAAGTGGCATTTCTCCCTCACAATTTTTAACAGTGGCTGAGAAGTCATTTTTAGAATTGTTTGGGTCATGCTGCTGTGAAATGCAGGTCCTATTTTATAAAATGTGGTTTCTAACAGACATTTGTTCTTCACAATTGTCAAGAGTGGCCAAAGGGTAATGTTTTGAATTTTTGGGGGCATATTGCTGTGGAAATACAGTTAATACTACAGGTCCTATTGTAAAAAATGTGGTTTCTAACAGACATTTGTTCTTCCAATTTGTCTCAACAGTGGCTAGCTAATGTGGGAATGTTTTTGAAATTTATGCTTCCTATAAGATTTTCTTGGTGTGTGTGTGTTGTTTTTCCCCCTCTATTGGGATGGTGTCTGTCAAAAAGAATACAGGAATAGGTTGTAGGACACTGTTAGATGGGAGAAACTAAGACGAGTAGTGTGCTAATATGACTTGTTTTGCAAGAGACCTTTAATCATGGCTAGCTCAATCCTGATAGTGAGACAACCGTTTAATACAATTATAAAGAAAAGAGTCTTGGGGGATATTAAGGAGAATGAGCTAAAGGCGTGGTGGGATTCCGTCCTATTTTAAAATCATTTGTTTAATGGAATTAAAACTCTAATAAAAAAACTTTTGCATGTACAAAATATGCTGATACAAATATTTCCTTTGAATTGTTAAGAAGGGTATAGTAAAGGTGTAAAGTGCTAAGAAGACGCTGTCTGAGTAACAGACGATGATTAGGTTGATTTGTTTTGAGGACATGGTGTATGAAGCACATTCGCACACCCCAAAACAGAGACAATTTCCTCCCAACCACATTGAGTAAAACGGAGAAGAGAAAGAAGAAGCCTAAAAGAAAAAAGGGCAGACCTGGGTGAAACAGGAGCGTAAACCACCAGCATTCTTCCCATTGGTCCGTTCTCATACGGAGGGGCAAGCGCTCTCGTTAAGGCAAAAATTTCTCAAGCGCTACCCAGGTCTTGACTGTGTACTGAGGAAGGGTTGGAGTTTTTTCTCACACTTCATTCCACTTCCAACTCTGCTTCAGCACGACTGTTTCGTTTGCTGGCGTCATAAGGGAATTTTTTCTGTGTTTAATGGATGACGGAACGCCAGCCTGGGCTCTCACCGCACCCACTGTAACTAGGGCCCTGCTAGCTAAACCCTGATTTATTAATAGATGATGGACGCCAGCCCTTGCTCTCACCACACCCACTGTAAGTCCACCCCTGCCAGCTGAGCCTGCGTGATCCACGTTTACATCCTCACCTCCCATGATCAGTAATTTTCCTGAATGCAGGATTTTCAGACAGGCCCGTTGAACCTAGTGGGGACATCTGTTTCTTTTTTGCTTCACATTCTAATGTCACGGTGGAACAATGTCACCAGTAGAATGGGCAAGTAGCTCTTTGCAGCAGCATTTAAAGGAAAAACGAGTTTGTTTTTATATAGTTTATTTCTTATTGAGAAATTTTCTGTTTATGTCCATAAGGGCTACTGTGCAGGTTTTTGGGTCAAGCTGCGGTCCAGGACATGGATAGTCAATGTCCAGTTCAACTAAAATGGTGGTCAAAAGACTCCATTTTCCGGCACTTTTTTAATCTGGGAGTCATGCAGGTTTGGGGTTCATGCTGTGGCCCATGACAGGTATAGCCAATGTCCAGTTCAACTAAAATGGTGGTTCAAAGACTCCTTTTTCCGACACTTTTTTAATCTGGGAGTCATGCAGGTTTGGGGCTCATGCTGTGGCCCAGGACAGATATAGTCAATGTCCAGTTTAACTGAAATGATGGTTGAAAGACTCCTTTTTTAGGGTACTTTTTAATCTGTGGGTCATGCAGATTTAAGAATAATGCTGCAGTCCAGGACAGGGATGGTCAATGTCCATTTCAACTAAAATGGTGGTTGAAAGACTCCTTTCTCCGGCACTTTTTAATCTGTGGTCAGGCAGGTTTAAGGGTCATCTAGCGTTCCAGGACAAGGATAGTCCAATTCCAGTTTCAAGAAAATGATGGTTCAAACAAACTGGCCTTCTGGCACTTTTTAATTTGTGGGTCATGCAGGTTTAAGGGTCATGCTTTGTTACAAGACAGGGGAAGTGAATTTGGTCTGTGACTTTTTTCCTGTTGACTTTTATAACCTAATTGCTTGCCTAAGATGTAGCACGATCCAAATTTTCTGTTGTGGTGTTAATTCCCGCTGCTCCAGCCTTGTTTGGGTGGTAAGAATGAAGGTGTTGTTCCTCTCCCATAGACTTTAATGGTCATCGGCAATAATCTGTTATCGACTATCGGAAATCCTCATGATAATTGCCGATATCAACTATCGAATCGATAACGATAGTTGACACAATCGCTCTTCACTAGTCAAGGCGAGACAGAATAAGCAGTAATGAAAGTTTGAGTTGTTTTCACAGTAAGAAAAGGAGATGTTCTTGAGGTGCAGGTGACTGGAGCAGGCAAGGGTATGAATATAGGGGGTGAGAAACTAGCACGACCCCAAAACAGTGAACCTGCCGCCGAGGACTTATGGTAGTACCACACATTCAGATAGAAATAGCAGGGTGAGGTTGGTTAGTAGAAAGTGGGATGACAAGAAGTTCAGTTTTAGTAAAGTTTAGTTTGAGAAAGAGAGAGGACATGATGTCAGAGATAGCGAACAGACTGTCACTGGTGTTTTGTAGCAGGACAGGAGTCATGACACAGGAAGAAGTGTATAATTGAGTGTCATCAACGTAGAGATGGTACTGGAAGCCAAATCTGCTGAAAGTTTGTCCAATAGCACTGAGCATGCTGAGGAGAAGTTGGTGATCTATGGTGTCAAGTGCTGAAGAAGATCCAGAAGAAGCAACAATGAGTAGTTGCCCTGAGATTTAGCTGTGAGTAGATCATTTGAGACTTTAGCTAGATTAGTTTCTGTGAAGTGTAAAGTGTGGAAACAAAATTGCAGAATTATCCCAGTAGAGAAAGAGAGAGGTTATAGATTGCAGTTAGGTGAGAGATGACAGCTGGAAAAATAGACTGGGCAAGGTGGAAGGGAATCAGGTCACTAGAGCAGGTGGTGGGGCGAGCAGACAGGAGAAGCCTGGAGACTTCTTCTTCGTCATTAGGTCAAGAGCTGAGAGCAGATTTGAGGACTTGTGGGGAAAGACAGGATGAGTATTACTTGTGGACTGAGATGTGATGTTTTGCTGGATACTGTTAGTTTTCTCTATGCAGTGAATGCCAAGGTCTTTAGCACAGAGGCCAGTAACCGGGACCTAAGCTTTAGGCCGGAGGATGGAGTGGAAAGTGTTAAACAGTTGTTTTGGGTTGTTTTGTAATGTTGAGATGAGGGAGGTGAAATATTCTTGTTTGGCACGGTAAAGGGCATTGTGGAAAGTCCTGAGCATGAATTTGTAGTGGAGAAAGTCTGAAGGTAGCTGTTCTCCACAGACGTTCAGCACACCTCAAACATCGCTACAGAGAGCGAATCTTGGGCTTGTGCCAAGGCGGTAGGCGTCTGAGTCTGGTGGTGTGGGATTTGAGTGTCGAAGGTGGTCGAGAAAGTTTCGTTGTAGTGTTTGACAGCCAGGTCAGGACAGAGGAGATTGGGGACAATGAGGACTGTAGGATGTCTGAGTTCCTGAGAGTTGATGGAGCGGAGGTTTCTAAATGTATGACGGCCAGGTTTGTCCAGGGAAGGCTGAGAATTATTAATAGTGAAGGAGATAAGGTTATGATCAGAGAGCGTATAAGGAAAATTAATAAAGTTATAAATTAAGGAAAAACAACAGAAGACCAGATCAAGTGAGTTCCCATCCTTGTGGGTGGGGGAATCTGTAAATTGGGAGAGGCCAAAGGAAGAGGGGATTATTATGGGGTCATCAATAGGGACGTGGGGTTCGCCATCCTGTCTTGTCTGGCAGTGGTAAGCAGTGTCAGATTGCTGGAGCCATGTTTCTATGAGAGTTTGCAGGTTGGGGGAGTTAGAAATAAACAGTTCATGAACAACAGTGAGTTTGTTACAGACAGAACAGGAGGTCCACCAGGCACATGTAAAAGGGACAGGAAAAGACATACAACAGATTACACAAATTAGCAATATTTCTATGGGAGGCAGAAGTGGTGGGATAAGCAGTAAAGGAGGGTGGGTCGGGGTTAGGAGAGATGTCCCTGGCAATAAGAAGCAAGAGAATGAGAAGTGACAACAAATGATTCCTTGTCGTATATAAGCGGCATTTGTGTGGCACCATGAAAGCGGGGGTTTGGGTAATTAAGTGTGCATGGACTAGGGAAGGAGGGAGAAGCTGATATGGACACAATTCTCAGGGGGAACGACTGGATGGTAGGATAGGCTTCAAGGTAGTTTGCAACAGTGAGCATGGTGAAAAAGGTCTAGTTTAAAAAGATTAGTAACAAACCAAAAGGGTGATAATTCCTGGCCCCCTTCTGCCCACTTCTGTCCCATTTCTATCATATTTCATCACTTCAAAAATCTGTCACTTAAAAAATAATAAAATAGCAGAAAGGAAAGACTTCAAAGCTGTATGGTGTATATCCTTTGCTAAACACAGAAATAGTGGATAATTATTGGATAGAGCTGGGCGTTCAATGCAGTTTACACATACCATAAAACATACGACAGGACAATGGAATATAACAGAAGCTATGATGAGAAGCTGGAAATTGTAGTACAGCAGAGAGACATACCATAAGGCCTCGTTCAAACGGCTTATTTTGCCGTGGATTGGCGCCGTACTGCGCGCCGGATTTGCGCTGCAGTATGGCACCAATCCGCGGTAGCAGTTACGGTAATCCACTGCTCTCATAGAGAACAGTGGAATCCGTCGCTCCTCCCCGCTCGGCGAATCCGCCACGGGGGGAGAAAGTGACATGCACATTATTTACGGCGCGGACGCGCCGTAAACAATGCATTGTCTATGGGGCCGGGAGCGGCGCCCCCGCAGCGCTCCGGCCCCGCCCCCGTCCCACCCCTTATTCACGGCGGATTTGTGAGCTCAATACGGCTCACAAATCCGTCGGGAATAAGCCGTGTGAACACGGCCTAAAACTTATGACAGGACAATGGAATATAACAGAAGCTATGACGAGATGCTGACAATTGTAGTACAGCAGAGAGACATACCATAAAACATACGACAGGACAACGGAATATAACAGAAGCTATGATGAGATGCTGACAATTGTAGTACAGCATAGAGACATACCATAAAACATATGACAGGACAATGGAATATAACAGATGCTATGATGAGATGCTGACAATTGTTGTACAGCAGAAAGACATACCATAAAACATACAGCAGTACAATGGAATGTAACAGAAGCTATGATAAGATGCTGACAATTGTACTACAGCAGAGAGACATACCAAAAAAACATACGACAGGACAATGGAATATAACAGAAGCTATGATGAGATGCTGCCAATTGTAGTACAGCAGACAGACATACCATAAAATACAGGACAATTAAATATAACAGAAGCTATTAAGCTGGCACTTGTAGTACAGCAGGACAAACCTGTGAAGAAAAACAAAGGCGATTAGATGGGAGCAGATGATGAGTGTTCTATCAGAGTCTGTCATATTTCATTACTTCAAAAAACTTCTTAAACTGGCAATTAATATTCTGGCATTTGCAGACGCTGATGAGTGAGGGCTTGTTTTTTGTAGAACAAGTTGTACTTTTTAGTGGTATAAGTTGTTATATTATGTAATTTACAAGGATGCAGAAATAGCTAAATAAATAAATTGTGAGGTTTCAGCACAATTAGGTTCCATTTTTATGGAGTTCCAGTGCAGTTTAAATGATACAGTGGCCCACATTTATTATTGTGATCGTGGCAGAAAAATGTTACAGAAACAATTATTATGGACGTTTTAGACACTTTAGTCACTTTTTCAACTTCTCTGACACGTATCCAAGCTGAAAGTTGACATAGCTTCATGGGAAAAAGGGCATGGCCATATAATGGCATGCTGTTCCAAATTCTGCTGACAAAAGTAAGCCAACTAATAGTTGGTCTAAAAACAAGACAAGACTTATGCTCTTTGATAAATTTGCCACATCTTTAGACACTGTGATAAATCTCATGCATTTTTAGACAGCCTGTCTAAAGTTCTGCTGTGTAGATTAGTAACATTATTCTGCAGGTTGATACAATTTCGGTGATACCACGTTTTTAAGTCTTCATCATGTTTTAATTCCATTTTCTGAGACCAATAACTTTTATATTTCAATCTATAGACCTGTATGAGGGCTTATTTTTGTGGGCTAAAGTGTAGTTTTTGTGGTTACCATTTTGGAATACACACATGACATTTACATGTTACATTTTCAGTTACATTATTATGAAGGGGTATGTTGTTTTACCAAATGTTGCACATTTTTAGTGGTACAAATAGATTTTTAATGATTTTCGTTCCATGAATGTACACATATTTAAATAGGTTAATTAGCAAAACATAGCTGCTTTATTCAAAAAATAATATCATATCTGTCCACAGGTTATTTAAAGCATTGCTGTCCAACGATTAATTAAGGGAATGTTCAAATGCAAATTTCCACAAGAAACTATGCAGATAAGCATTAATCTGCACAGGAGTAGATTTTGCTGCATTTCCTTACACTGATTAGCTAATTTAGTATGTATGCTATTAGCGTTGTCTATAGATGAGAGATACTGGCTTGGCTAAAAAATCATTTTTGCTTTCTCAAGACCGGTGGTCCAAAGCAATGGGATTATGTTACAACCAAGAGGGCGCTGTGGCTTCTCAGCCCTTTCCCATAATGCTTGTGATATGCAGATGTAAGTAGAGGGCGAAAGGCTAAAACAAAACTCTACAAGCTGTTAGTTGTGCTCTCCTTAAGGAGAGAACTTCCTTCTGAGGTAGCGATGCCTCCCACAGAGCAGCGTATCTTCTTACTCTGCATGAAGAGGGAAAAATCCGACACAGCGTGATGTAGATGAGGTATGGCTTGGCTAAAATCCTTTTTGCTTCTAAGATCGGAGGGTCAAAGCATTGAGGATTTTTACAACACAAGGGCGCTGTGGGTTCTCACCCCTTTCCATAATGCCTGATATGCAGATGCTAAGTAGAGGCGAAAGGCAAACAAAAACTCTACACGTTAGTTCGTTTCTTAAGAGGATCTCCCTCCTGAGCTACCTGATTCTCCCACAGCCAGCAGTATTTCTACTTGCCTGAAGAGGACAAAAATCGAAACAGCGTTGTCGTAATGAGAGTACTAGTTGGCTAAATCCTTTGTTTTCTCAAGACTCGGTGGGTCAAAAGCAAATTGAGGATATGTTACAACCAACATAGGGCGCTGTGGGCTTCTCAGCCCCTTTCCAATAATGCCTTGTGATATGCAGATGCTAAGTAGAGGGCGAAAAGGCAAAACAAAAACTCTACAAGCCGTTCATTTGGTGCTCTCCTTAAGGAGAGATCTTCCCTTCCTGAGCTACCCGATGCCTCCCACACAGCCAGCCAGTATCTTCTCTACTCTGCACTGAAGAGGGACAAAAATCCCGAAACAGCGTTGTCTGTAGATGAGAGATACTGTCTTGGCTAAAAAATCCTTTTTGCTTTCTCAAGACTCGGTGGGTCAAAAGCAAATTGAGGATTTGTTACAACCAACAGAGGGCGCTGTGGGCTTCTCAGCCCCTTTCCCATAATGCCTTGTGATATGTATGCTATGACACATGGATTTCCCACTTAAATCAATGGGATAGGTACTGCAATTGGATTTGGCATGGAGTATAATGTGAATTGCACACCGAATTTCAAGTCTACGTCACACTTGTGATCATTAGTTTCTGCTGGGAATAGAATGGAAAGAAAGACTCTGAGTATGGAGTTCAGTGTAGTGTATGTACTCAGTCATTTCTTCTATGCTTACTTGCCAGCAGGTAAGTACATTCATTATCTTCCCAAAGAAAGGAACAGTATCTAAAAAAAGTGAGTACACCCTTCACATTTTTGTAAATATTGTAATATATTTTTTCATGTAAACACTGAAAATATGACATTTCTGCATGTAAAGTAACATTGTACATTGTATAAGCCTGTTACACGGTTTTTCGACGAATTGGAGATTGACGATCGTCAATCGCGGCAATCGTCCGAATAATCAAGTATTTCTATTGATTTCATGAAAATACGCTCGTCGTATAACAGACGCAAAATTCGTTCCGGATTGCCGCGCGATTGACACGCAATCGACGGAAAAACAATTGACATGTCAATTATTTCGGACGGATCACCATCACAATGATTAGATGTGAATCGTCGGGAATCATTCATAACGTGCCACATGTGGCAACTTATGTGCAATGATTCAATGTTTCAGAGTATTTACATCGAATCCGTTGTAAATACGTTCTGAAATAACCTGTGAACGGCTACAGTGCAATTTGTGTGCCTCAAATACTGACACACACATAATATCATAACACTGCAACAAAATAGTACCCTTAGTGAATGGAAGTTCTGCCCAATTTGCCATTTTCCCTCCATGATGTCATGTGACTTGTTAGTGTTACAAGGTGTGAATGGGGAGCAGGTGTGCTAAATTTTCGTGTTATCGCTCTCACACTCTCTCATACTGGTCACTTTGAGTTCAACGTGGCATTTCATGGTAAAGAACTCTCTGAAATCTCTCTTAGGATCTGAAAAATACATAAAGAGGGCCTAGGCAATAAGAAGATTGCCAGCACACTGAAACTAAGCCGCAGCGTGGTGGCCGAGACCATACAGTGGTTTAACAAGACAGATTCTACTCAGAAAAGGCCTTGCCATGGTCGACCAAAGAAGTTGAGTGCACGTGCTAAGCCTGATATCTGGAGATATTCTTTTCAGAATAGTTGTACCAGTGCTCCCAGCATTGTGGCAGAGATGAATGGGCTGGTGGAGGGAGGAATGGAGGGAGGGGAGGGGGGGGGGGGGGTCAGCCTGTTAGCGCTTAAAGCTTACAGCACACACTGCTTTAAATTGGTCTGCATGAAGGAAACCTCTTCTAAAATGATACACAAGAAAGCCCTCAGACAGTTTACTGAAGACTGAAGACTAAGGACATAGATTACTGAAAACATGTCCTGCGGTGTTCAGCATACAGTGTAAAGGATATTAAATTTAAATAGATTTATGGACAGGGTAATGACAATTATGTATAGTTTTTTGATTATTATTATTTTTTTTTAATTTATAAAATGGCAAAATGGGGATGATTTGAACTTTCAATATTTTTATGTATTTTCACACTTTTAATTTTTTTTGTCAAATATAAAGTAAGGCCTCATAGTGTACTTGACCACAAGAGGGCATGATAATTAGTCCACCCTTCTAAACTGTATAAACAATGGTAAAACATGATAGAATGGCAGACATGGTGCAAGGCTTTCAGCTGCATTGTTAACGTTGTGGCACCCGCGGGTATCCAGAGTGCAGTGAGAAACAGTATGCCACGGCCGCAATAGCTACAGTTTCTAAAGGGTTAAACAGCAGAGAATGGAGCCAGCTTTGTTGCCTGCTGTTGGCGGCGGGTGTCAGATAGAATTGGCAGCTGAAACCAGCCTCATAAGTAGTGGAAGTAATCCTACTGCATAGAAACTTACTGGCACCAGGGCGTACCCATACAACACTTGTGAATAAAGGGGTAAAGGCTTAAGGACCTTCACAGTCACATGTCAGAGGTCCATGCAACAGAGCTGTTTCTTGGGGTGGGTAACTAGTAACTTTTTTATTCAGTGGAAGTTCTTCCTTTCTCCTGTAAGACTGGAAGGCTGCCAATTGGCTGCACAATTTTTCCATAAAATCTGGCAAAATTCAAATCATAACACTATTCTTGACTCTCTAAAAGGATTTTTACCACAAAGATTAGCTTTCAACATAAAGGGACAATTAAGTGAAGACATTTTCTAAATACATTGGTCAATAAGTGAAAAATAGCACCCCCTATAATCAATATAAAGCTGGGTGCCAGCAAACATAAAACCTTTGTCACAGGTCAATGTGTACATAAATGGAAAAAAACTTGCAGCACTTATAAAAGTTTGGGAAAAAAAAGGGGAGCTTTAATCCACACCCACAGGCAACTTTGCAGCTCCTAATAGAGCCTTCTTCAAGCAAGAAAATGGTGGACATACAGTATATAAATAGGCAAGTGCTATTACATATGATAATTAGTATATCTCATTTGATAATGAATAAATATGATCACTGCAATAATGTGAAGTTTACAATTCATACAAAAGGGTTATAGAATGTACCAAACAATCATTGTGCATGATAATATAAGTGGAAATTGTCATGATCATGCCTGACAGACCCCCAGCTTCGAGTTCTGGTCACCGGCCATGGCTGTGGCGACGAAAACCGTGGTTTGCTTAGTTACCAGTGTGAACTGAGTCCTTCCTTCCCTGTGTGTTAATTGATTACTGGCCAACGCCCATGCCCAGGAATCCTCCAGCACCCTTTTAGTTAAACTGTGTTCCTCTTTGATTGACAGTTTTTTATCCCTATCCGGTTTGGTGTTCTTTCCACCAATCACCTCTGCTCTGTGTTCACCGGTTCCCTATTTAAGGATTCCCTTACCTGTCCCCTGTGCCTGTTATATTGTGTCTTTCCTATACCTTTTGCTTGCCTGTCTCTTGTTGGATTTTCTGGTTACCTGACTCTGCTTGGCTTCTGACTATTCTTCTCTTCCTGATTTTGTACTGCATTGCCCAACAGTTACTGACTTGGCTTGTCTTACGTTTTTCTCTCTGTCTCCCGATTTGGTACTGGCTTGCCCGCTTGCTGCCAACCTTGCTTGTCTGACGTTCCCTTATTGTGTTTTGTATTTGTTTGTCTGTGTCTTGTGTTCCCACGTATTCAGAGTAGTTTTCAGTCTTCTGGTTGGGGCCAACCTTTTAAGGAGTCGGGTACCCCCAAAAGGCAGGGACAGGGGTTGGGACCAGCGTCAGGGCCTCACTCTGTCTGTGTCTTCTCGTGTGTCCCTGACTGGTCCCTTACAGAAACAATCCAAAAATCAATATCAAGATACAGAATAAATGTGAATAAACAGTGTGAATCTCATAATCTGCAATAGAATTTAACAAAGAATGGGGCAGGATTAACTCCTCGTACCTTAGGAATAGCGTATAAGAAGCACAAGAGTTAAAGACTGTAGCTCACCTCCATTGCATTCACTGCACACACCTGTTCTCCTCTTAATACATTCACTTTATCTTACACGGATCCTAATTATCCCCAACCTCAGGGTACAAATACTTAAAGAACTTGCAAAGATGATCCAGAATCATTAAAAAAACAGACGATCTGTATTAGTACATCGGTACAGAGGGTAAAAACATGCCTCCCTAAGGCGTATGTAACGCATTTCGGGCGTTCCAAATATTGCTCTTGTTCACAGCATTGACGCTTTGTAATAAAGTGTTTCTTATATCTCTTGGGGAAGGGGCATACTGTCTTACTTCCCTATGACATCACTTCCTGTATACAAAAACTTAACTCTTCCTAAACCATTAAAAAACAATTTAACACTTTTATCTTGTTTGAGACATTTAGTAATTAGACTCAAAAGTGGACAGAAAGGCTAAATTAGCACAAGTCTTTGGGACAACTTTCACCACAACATTGGTGGAAGATGATTGCTATACATTATTCAACAAAATGGAAAAAATGCAAATACAAAAAACTAAGGAGGACATGTCTTAAAACGGTCTTGGTCTAAGACTTTTCTTCTTGCCCATAGCAACCAATCAGAGCGCCCCTTTCATTTTTTAAGAGCTATGTATGATTTATATGGGAACGCTGATTGGTTGTTATGGGCAACACGAAAAGTCTTAAACAAAAACAGTTTTCAGACTAGGTTATGGTGGGACAGAAATTCTTTGAGCTTGTATTTGGAAAAAGGCATTATCCCACGAGGGTTGCGTTTAAGAAAAATGCCAACTTTTGTAAATACTGAATAATTCATTCAAAAATGGAACCAAACCATCACATATTGTTCCCTTAACTTAATATGCCTTATAGTGGATTTTAAAACCACCAAATTACAAGATCTAGAGATACAAATGGCAGAACTAAAGCAAAAATTGCAAGCATATAAAGATCAAGATAATTTTTATGCTTTGCAGGATAAAATGAGAAAAAACATAGAAAAGATCGAAGCCATTATCATGGACACAAAGAAGAGTAAATATCAATGAGATTTTGAGGATTACGAGCAAAAAAGAGTTTATACATGGAAACAGGACAGAGATAAAAGGAGACCAAGATCCATCTTGAAAACAAATGAAAAACAGCATAGATCCAAGAAGGAGGTTAGTTTTTCAGAGGTGGATCTAACTGAAACTTGCACGTCAGATTCAGATAACTCAAGTATGGATAGATCACAGATGCGAAGCACTGGTCATAAGGAGAACACATACAGATTGTTTCAAAAAACGGGGAGGACGAAAGCACCGTAAAAAAACAACAAAAAAGGAACACGAAGAAGTAGGAGAAAAGCATAAATTATAAAAAGACCATGATATAGTAATCCTGACTCCTACAATATTAACAAAAGCACAAATACAAGTGCTTAAGAAAGGATTGAACTTCACACCAGCTCCGGACTTTTACCTGTTTAATACAATGTTAGATGTGAACAGTTTCGTTAGATTACTTACAGTAAAAGCATTTTCATATTGGTATTGAAACACATAAGGAGTCCCAGGTTTTTCATATTTTCCTTAGCAGTAATGCATTTCCAATATTTCCAAACACATAAGGAGGTAGAATTGACTAGAGATATACAGGACTATCAGGAAGTTATAAATTAATATGATAATTTAGCTCTTAAAGAACAACAATCGCTGAAAATACTTAGGGAACTGGAGGGAGAACAAGAAAATGTTAGAATTAGTGCTACAGAAATTAAACATACCCTTAGCAATCTTACTTTCCAGCCCCTAAAATCGAGAGCTAATGTTATGGAAGCTTTTCAGACAACAATGGAAAGGGATCTGTTTCAGATAAAAAAAACAAAAATAAAAAACATCCAATTAAAAAATAGAAATATAATCTAACAAAGCAGGAATATAAGGCATTAAAGAATTGAAATGCAACAATAATTTAATAGTAAAGAAGGTGGACAAAGGGGGTTGCATTACAATAATGGATGCCAAATTCTATGAAAGACTGGTTAATAAAATCTACAGGATGAAAAAACATATTGTAGATTAACAGGAGATCTAACAAAAGATATACAAAGGAAATTTTCCAAACTTATGGATGGCATAGCATTAGGGGCAATAACACAAAAACAGAAAAGTATTTTAGAGGTAAAAAACCCTAGAATTCCCATATTTTATGGGGTACCTAAGGTCCACAAAGGAAGTTTTCCACTGGAATTATGTTGTATTATATCAGGTAATGGAAGCATTAGCGAAAGGTTAAGCACTAGGATAGATAAATATGTGCAACCAATAGTACAGACTTTACCGGGATATTTAAAAGATAGTTCTGCAGTTTTAAGATCGCTTAAACAGTTTACTTGGACACCTCATTGCACTTGGCTCAGTTTAGATGTTATAAGCCTTTACTCTAACATACCATATAATTTAGTCAAAGCAGCTATAGAACATCATATAAAAAATTATAGCAGTTATGAAGAAGGATTGAAAGTGTTTATTTTGGATAGCATTGATTTTTTGCTAAGTAATAATTATTTTTCTTTTGATGGAGATTATTACATTAAACTAACAGGAGCCCCGATGAGTGCCATGTCCTCCCCCACAATAGCAAACTTATTTGTAGCCTGGTGGAAAGTCAATGTATCTTTGATGTTCGCAACTCGTGTGATCACTGTATGCTCTGGTATGGGTGCTACATTGATGACCTCTTGATCATCTGGGGCCACGATGTAGCGTCCATACCGGAGTTTGTATCATATGTACAGTAAATGATAATGCATGTAACTTGCGATTCACATTTAATGTAAATGCAGAAATAATTCATTTTCTGAATATAGAATTACAGGATGACACAGAGAAAAGAAAAATTATAACAAGATGGTATAGAAAACCTATGATTGGTAACACCATCCTGAGGGTGGATAGCAGCCATTCAATACACACCATTAATTCATTTCCGCTAGGAGAACATATAAGAGCTTGCTCAGAAGATAAGGATTATGCAAAAGAAGTGGAGATCATAAGTGAAAGATTGGTAATGAGAGGATATACTCAAACACAAATAAAACAAACATAAAATCAAATCATAAAAAAGACGCAGGAACAAATTTTATTACCAAAAGATAAAGGTAAAAAGTTGAAAAAAGGAAATGTAACATTTTCAACACCATACAGTTTGAATTATAATAAAATTAAAAAAGTATTCTGCAAAAATGTAAATATCCTAAGACGATGCTATTTTAGCTGAAATTTTAGATCAGGGAATAATATGTGTACCTAAAAGAAACAAAACAATAGGTAATGACATATCCAGAAGTGAATATAATAGTATAAACGTACAAAAAACGTGGTTATCACAAACAGGTTTTTGTCCTTGTGGAGGGAGTAGATGTAACACCTGTAAATATATACAAAAAACAATAGCATTCAAATCCAATATACGAAATGAAAAGAGTTACAAAATAAAACAATTTATTAATTGTGATATTCACCATGTAGTGTATGTGATATTCAGTATGGACTGTGAAAAGCTTTATGTGGGAAACAGCATACGAAAGTTAAAAACAAGAATATATGAACGCTTTTTAGGCTTTAAAAAAGAACAGACTAACCAGACAGGTGCTGTTAAACATTTTTTGGAAAAGCATGCAGGTTCGATAGCCACATTTCGGTTTTTTTAAATATAAAAAGTAGATAGCCCTAGGAGGGGAGGATATTGGGAACAGATAGTCTGTCTCCGTGAGGCGTTTTGGATATTGGAGTTGAGCGCTAGAGCCCCAGAAGGGTTAAATTACCGTAATGATTTGTTGTATATCTATTGATATAATTTTATGACATCTCATTCAAGATCTTATAGTAAAGCCGAATACAATACAGCTTGTATTAGAAATAAGTTGTTTTTAATGGTATAGGAAGAGTTAAGTTTTTGTATACAAGAAGTGATGTCAAAGGGAAGTAAGGCGGTATGCCCCTTCCACAAGAGATATAAGAAACACTTTGTTACAAGGCGTCATGCTGTGAACAAGGTCGATATTTGGAATGCTGAATCGCTTTAGCTGTGCCTTGGGGCGACATGTTATTACCCTCTGTACCGCTGTACTAATAAAGATCATCTGTTTCTTTATTGATGCTGGATCATCTTTACAAGCTGTGTAAGTACCTTAGGAATATTCATAGAAGCATTTCAGCTAGCAACCTGAGTGCATGAACATGTCGGCATCTCAAAATCCTCAGTGAGCATGCTCAGTATAAACCAAGGGATCACAGGGACTGACATCACCAGCACATGTGTAATATACTACATGAAGAGCTAGCCTCCATATTGTGTAAGGTCACAATAGTATTGAATAGGTAAACCAACTGGGCACTCAGGTAAACCTAAATCAAACAAAGAAGAAAAACAGAGCCTTAAACTGAGTAAAGGGCTAAGATTTCATTAATATGTAGCAAACCTAAACAGGATCATGTCTATGACCCTGAATGAGGACAGTGCACAAACCCTAAAAGCACCACTAGAGACACCCACCTAGTGGGCAATCTCAGTAGCGCTAAAAGTGCTGACAGAAAAATGCATCATATTAACCAACTCAAAATTTACTCTGCATTCAAAGTTGAAACTCAAAAAGGTGTCTCAGGTAACCCAGTACTCAGTTTAGTCAATAGATTTTATTTTAGAAATGAGATAAAAATGTTTTATCCACTGATGGACTGAGATGGAAGCAAATTAATTATATCTAACAAGATTAGCTCCAATAAACAAAATATATGTGTGAAGTGAGGACTAAAAAGCATGGCTTTATCTGTAATCTTGTTAAAGATAACATCTCCTGCAATGTCAGGCCTCGTTCACACGGCTTATTTTTGCCACGGATTGGCGCCGTACTGCGCGCCGGATTTGCGCTGCAGTATGGCGCCAATCCGTCGGAGTCATTACGGTAATCCACTGCTCTCATAGAGAACAGTGGATTCCGTCGCTCCTCCCAGCTCGGCGAATCCGCCGCTGGGGGAGAAAGTGACATGCACATTATTTACGACGCGTACATGCCGTAGATAATGCAATGTCAATGGGGCCGGGGAGCGGCGCCCCCTGCCGCGCTCCGGACCCGCCCCCAACCCGCCCCTTATTCACGGCGGATTTGTGAGCGCACAAATCCGTCGGGAATAAGCCGTGTGAACACGGCCTCAGAGTAACAGGTCCATACAAGTTGAATATGCTAATCACTGCTGTAGAACCTCCCACAATCTGAGGAAAAAGAGTAAGTACAAAACTGCTAAAACTCAGCAAAACAGGGTGGTGAGAAAACCCCTTTAAAATATACATCACTGTGACCACAATCTTGGTTAAGGAATGAAGAGCTGGAGTGAATGGTAGACAAGTGACCTGAAGTTGGCACATTGGGCAAACATTTTTTGAACGGGGTTTGCGCCAGTTATCTAGCCCCCTTTTCAGCCCGTTATCAGACACCCCCCTTCGCTACTTTTTTAAAAAGGGTCCCCCCCCACCTTTACAGGTGCATTACATAGCGCCCCGCGGGCATTTTTGTAATGTCCCGGGATTTTCGGGGGGGCACGTGGGAGGCGAGGCCCCACTGGGAAACCTTAGCGATGCATGCTTTTGGCTTTGTACAACATTTTGGGCCCACATTACTGCTGAATCAAGAAAACCCACTTTAAAAAGGGGGTAAAAACCAAACCCAGAAAATGTCATTAAAAGGGCCCCTAAATGCGGCCTGATTCTGTAAGGGGGTTTCCTTAAATCAGGCAATTTTTTGGTAATTTTATGCACATGAAATTTGACTTTTTAAATGAAAAATTTCATAGAGGTTGCCCATTGTTCCTAAAAATCCGGGCCACGCCCATGAAAAAATTTCTTCAAAAATTGGAAACTTTGATGAGTATATGGAGATTAAATCTATTGAATTTCTTGCTCATTTAAAAAAAGTTGGTTTTTGATTGGTTCCAAAATTGGGGTTTTATTATAGTACTCCTTTTTTTTTTGTGGTTTGGTTTCAGAAATAGTTTTGGGAAATCAAAAAAAGGACCCTTTTTTTTTTTTTTTGGGTGTTCATTCGTTTTTTCCCTCCTCCCCTTTCCCAGAGCCTAACTTTTTTTTTTTTTCCCAGTACATTGACATATGGGGCTTTTTTTTTTGGGGGAAAAAAGATGTACTTGAAATAAAATTTGTTTTTGTGGCGCGATTAGGGGAAAATGGGGCACATACCCTACCTTTAGAAGCGTATGTAAATACAATTATATAAAAATGCCCCAAAACCTTTTTGTTTTGTTAATGAGTTTAACACATACTTTTTAAATTTTGAAATGCGCCAAACCCCAATACATTGAAATAAATGTGCTATGCCCCCAAATAGGCGCTTTTCCCTTTATGGGGACGCAAAAAGTGCATCATTTTTGGGGGCCGCATTAAAATGGGGCGGGTTTCCCGGATTTAATGCCCCTATTTTTGGTTTAAAAAAAACAGTTCATTTACATTAAAAATTATGGGGGTAAAAAAAGCTTTTTAAAGAAAAATTTTGGCCCAAAAAAAAATGGCTTTGGGCGTGTTGGCAAAATGTCCCCCTTAGTAAATTGTGCTAAAAAGGGATTGTGCCCAATGGGGAAACCTGTGTTACCGGGGTTTAAAATGCTGACCACCCCTCGTTTATTTGTGGGGAAAAAAATCTCCCCTTTGGGGGAAAGGGGTCCCTTTGGGTGTGTGGGATTTTGAAATTGCTTTGTGCCCCCAAAAAAGCTTATGCTATAACAAGGAAATTAGGGAAAAAAGGGCCCTGAAAGCTAAGGACCCTTTTTTGGATTTTAAAAAAAATCCTCAATTTACTTCTGACTTTATTTGAACTTTAAAAAGAAGAATAGATATTAGAAAAGGGAAGTATCACTATCTGCTTTCAGTTTTTCGGGGGTTTTTTTTCCCCTCATCAGTGAAAGGGGCAGAGCTTTTCTGGCTGGCTGGGTGGGAAATGAATGGGGGCTCAAAAAAGGGGCTATCTCTTCCCTTTGGGGGGAGGGACCATATATGTGTGTGGGGATTTGAAATTGCCTTTTTGTTTTTTTTATTCATGTCCATTTTAGTGTTTGCTTGTTAGTATTGGTTTAAACAAATTGGCAGTTTTTATAAAACCCCCTGTTATAAAACCTATTTGAGCTGCTTGAGAAAAGGGTGTTTGGTTTGCATATAAATTTACAATTGTTTCCAACCCGGAAAAATTATTTTTGGGCATTTTTTTGTCAAATTTTGGTTTTACTTCCCTGGACTTAGTTGGGATTCCTGCTCCTCGAAAATTTTTGGTATATATACACGTGCATGAGTTTTTTTTTAAAATTTACAGATAAACCTTTAAAAAAAATGAAAAAAATACCCGATCTCACGAAATTTCCAGTTTAATTTTTAGAGAAACGTTAAAAATATGGGCATATTTTTAAAGGGAAAAGGGGAATAAACAGAATTTAACTACAGATATTTTATTACCCTTACCCAAACCTCACCCAGGTTTTAGGGGGAAGTTGAAGAGTTTTTGAGAAGGAAACCCTCTAATTTTGGAGGCCCCTTTTTTTATTCCTTTTCCCGTTCAACAGAGAACTTTTTTTTTAAAAAAATTGTTGCTCTTTTTGGGAAACCCCTTTCCCTTTTTGAATCAAAGAATTTTTTTAGAAAAATTTTTAATTTTAAAAAATTGTATCCTTTAAGGTTAAACCCCCTTTTTCGGTGACTTTTGTCTGCACCAAATTTTTCCCTTTAAATTTATGGCCTTAAACAATTTGGACATAATTTCAAGCTGAAATAAATGTATGTCTTGAGGGTTAAAACCATCCCCGCCCTCCCGACCCTTTTTCCATAATTTTTGGAACCCCTGGGGGAAGTTGGTAACCCGGCACTTTTTCCTGAAAACAATCCAGAGCAAGAAAAATTTTGGGCAATTTAAACCTTTTTAAAAATCCTTAAGGGCTTATAAACAAAGTCTTTGTTCCAAAAGGTAAACTCTGTATTAGAGGGGTAGGTTTCCCCTTTTATTTGTTTTAAAATTGTTAGATCTGATTGCTGCGCGAAAAAAGAACATAACTTTCAGTTTTTTACGTGTTTTCAGGCTCAAAATAAATGCAGCATTGTGGCATTGTGAAATGAGGTAGCTTATAATGGATAAGAGAAAAGCTTCCAAAAAGCTGCCTCCACTGCCTAACTCCCAGACAGATTAGAAATTTTCCCCAATCAAAATGGGGGAAAAGGGGAATCAAAGGATGGTGGGGGCCAAATTAAATGTTTTGCCAAACACACTGCTCCCCCCCTACACATGGAGAAAAAAGGGGGGCAGGGTTCCCCAAGGGAAGGTTTCGGAAAGGGGAACTAGATAAATACTTTTTAATGGAACAAAAAAAAAGGACAATTCCAGGGCAAAAAGCCCAAAAACAATAAATTTTTTAAAAGCATGGCTCATAATTTTTTTTGTAAAACTTAAGGGCTTTTTTCTCCAAAAAATGATTACCTTTTAAAATAGGGAAAAAGGGTTTAAAGGGAAAACTATTTACCAAATTTCATTGCTGTGTTACTTTTGCTTTGGTCAGGACATAAAGATTTTATCTACTGTTTGTTTACCCAAGGTTAAGGACCACCTCTCCCTGCTCTCTTTTACCTCTCCCCTGCTCCCAAAATTTCGGTCCGTCAGTTGACCATTGTCAGTTGGGCCCTGGTGAAATCCCCTTTCCCCCTTTTGGGGTTTTTCTTGCACAGGAGCTAATTTACCTTATGACAAGTTTTAAGCCTTTAGAGCTTTGTAGCCTTGTGCACTACTATTTAGAAACTTTCAGAACTCTTGTCACTCTAACAGGATCAGCTAGGAATACAGACTTTTGCCTACCTGACAGAGCTACCATAGCAAACCCGGGGAATTGTGTTAAAAGGCCCTAAAGTCCCTGTGGCTCTGTAAAACACCATGGTTAGAACACCCCTTTAATCCAAAATTCCTCTTGCTGCAATATACTCCTTTGCTGAGTTCAGAACCCATGTACTAACATGTTTCACAATTTCTTTGACTGTCCATCTATCAAGCCCTTATAATGTCAGGTTCACTTTCAGGATTTGTTTACACAAAAATCGATTGTAGATCTGCAGCAGAAAACTAAAATCCGTATATTTGTATATAATCCTTAAATGAAGCAGATTATGCCTCCGTTTTGGATGCAGTCTATCAAGTTAGTATGCTTTCTAATGCAGAATACATGTAGAAATTGGGTCAATAGGTCACTTATTGTTTTCAGTGGTGATTTTTCATATTCACAATCATAAAAATCCATCCCTATTATATAATATATACTTTGGTGTGGCTTTCCATTAAGGCCATGTTCACATGGCTTATTTTGACGTGTTTTTGGACGAGGTTTTCAGATCGTTTCCTCACCCAAAACCTTGTCCAAAATGCTTCCAAAAACGCCTCCATCATTTAATTGATTCCAAAGAAAAACCCGTTGTAGTTCACACACAAAAAATTTTTTTTACACCTTTTTGGGGGGGAAGCGCTAAAATTTAAAGTGTCATGTTTTCTTGAAGCATGTTTAGGCGCTTAAAAGGCACGTTTAGGCCATTTTTCGTGCCTTTTCGCCAGGGTTTTATCCTAGTTTAATTTGATTGGGGAAAACAATAAAACCTCACCCAAAAAAACCGTGGAACAAAACCTTAGGTCTGAGAAAGGTTTCCGATAAAATACTCATAAATGTTAATGAAAAATGCTCGCAGATTCTATGGTGAAATTCATGTGACATTCTATGCCATGTAATGCTACAATTGGTAATAATGAAAATGTTCTCTGATATTGGCAGACTTGGACAGGCCCACAAGAAAACCTGGGAAGACCCTGGAAATAGTGGGCCATTGAGTATGGCAGGCATCAGTCTGTTTTCAGGGAAAAAATCAGAAAACAAGAGACAGAAAGCAAAAAACAGAGTGCAAGAATCTAGGTGCAGTCATCTACAGCAGCTGTTGGAAGGGCCCAAAAAATCAACTCCATTAGTGGGCCCCCAGAAGCCAATTTCTAACCTTTGGGATCCCAGGAAAAATTCCTGTTGGGCCCCAGGAACAACCCACTGTGGGGCCTTCTTATCCAGTTTTATATTATTTTGGGTATCTTTGGTACTTACTGTCATTTGGACAAAAACAAATTCTTCATACACATTCCTTCCTTATACATGACATTCCATGGTTTTTAAGAGACATTTGTAACAATGTTTAGAACACACACAATTTACAGGAAGTATCACATGATAACACTGTAGGTTCTGACTGCAGAATGGATATGGGGAAACACATTAACTTTAGAGATTTGACTTTTTGCTTCTAATCTTTTTGTTATTGTCTCATAGGTGATGATTTTTTTCTGTTTTTGTCTTTCAAGCTTTCATTACCTTGTTTATTGTATTTTTTCATTTGAAAACATGAAAACTCCACAAACCATAACAAACATATTTACAAACAAATAATTACTGATATACTGAAATGCATTCAGTTGTCAAGGTGGGTGTTTCTTTATCATTATAAAAAATAAAGGTTATGTAACCTATCAACATTGCTAAATTATATTAAACTGTGTTAATCCACCATAAACAATACTTCAGTATAACATCAACGAATATGTGCCCTTAGTTAGATAATGAAGTAATTACACAAAGGGTCACTGCAACTCTTTACTATTTACACTCAAATGAGCAGATTTAAAATATATAAAAGCTATCTTATGTAAAAGGGATTTTTAAAACATTGAATTAGGTCATATTAATTAAACATACATGCTAAGCTTAGTTTTATGGATGTCTCAAACTGCCGCACTGCCAAGCTGTAAGCAGAGGCCTGGAAAACACTCAAATAGAAATGTCATATTAGAATAAAGCAAACTCTGCTGGGGATTTAACTTGTTGGTTTGCATCTCATCCCGATAGCATGTTAGGTTAGCTCTGGGAATTGAGGGATCAAATATTCAAAGAAACATGCAGAAAATAACAAACAAAAAAGTCAGTCATTTGTTCCCAAAATCTTAACACCTTGATGATGAGCTAGTGCATATAGTTACACAACATTTGCCCCAATGAAAAAACCTGAACAGTTTTTCTCTATTGTGTATAAACCATTACGATTAAGTAAAAAAAAAGGATTTTTTTGGACGCGGCGAACCCCCAAAAATGTGTAACTTTTTTTTATTTTTAATTTTTTATTTGTAAAATGGGGAAAGGGGGGGATTTGAACTTTTAATACTTTTTTTTTGACTTTAAAACTTTATTTATTTATTTTTTTACGTAAATTGAGGCCACCTGTGGTACTTGACCACTAGGGGGCGCGATTGTTAAATAAAACAAAAAAATTTTCATTGCATAGGCAATGCATTAGGGTTACAAAAGGGCGTTTCCCCACTTCCCTTTCCCCGCGGACGGAAGTGGGCAAACCGGCCCAGGTAAGTGACGGGAGCCCTTTCCCAAAGGCCCCCCCCCACAACTCCCGGGGATCGATCGGCGCGCATGGCTGCGTTATGCCGTCACCGCACGACGGGGCGCGACCGATCGCGTTAATTTAGAGCCGCGGCCATTTTTTTCCCGTCCCTGTGGGGGAAAACAGCCCACCGGGCGGAGCCCCCCCGCTGGCCTGTTACTGCCGGGGGTTAGCGGGGATTTTCCGCTAAAAACCCGGGTGGCTGTCGGGGGGGGCGCGGAGCGATCCCCCTGCAAAGCCCCTTAGGGGCCCGGAATGTACTGATACCCCAAGCGTTAAAAAGGGGGTTTAAAACCCATCTGACCCACAATTAAAAAAGGCAGGGAAAAAGGGGTCCTTTTAACCCAATTTTATTGAAAACTGGACATTTACTATAAATGTCATGGACCGCAGCATAGCCCTTAAACCCGCATGACCCCACAGATTAAAAAGTGCCGAAAAAGGAGTCCCTTTTAACCACCATTTTATTTTTAACTGACATTGGGGTATATCTGTCCGGCCCCACAGAGTCCCAAACCCGCATGACCCACAATTAAAAAGTGCCTGAAAAATGATCTTTGAACCCCCTTTTAGTTGAACTGGGCTTGATATACCCTTTCGGGGCCCCATAAAAACCATTAAACGTCTGACCACCAGATTTAAAAAGGCCGGAAAAGGGGTCTTTAACCACCATTTTAGTTAAATGGGGATTGACAAAACGTCCTGGGCCACAGATGACCCCAAACCTGCATGACCCACAGAATTAAAAAAATGCCGGAAAAAGGAGTCTTTCAAAACCACCATTTTTAGTTTCACTGGACATAGACTATACCTTTTCGTACCCAGTATGACCATTAAACCGTCTGAGCCCCAGATTTTAAAAAGTGCCGGAAAAAGGATCTTTCAACCCAATTTTAGTTGAGCTGGACATTGACTATATCTTCCCTGGGCCAACATGAGCCCCAAACCTACATACCCACAGATTTAAAAAAATCCCGGAAAAAGGAGTCTTTCAACCACCTTTTTGGGTTGAACGGGACATTGACTAACCTGTCTGTCCCACAGTAGACCATTAAACCTGTCGACCCCAATTAAAAAGTGCAAGAAAAAGGAGTCTTTCAACCACCATTTTAGTTGAACGGGACTTACATATCTGTCCGGGGCCCACAGCATGCAGGTTGCATTAACCCTGAAGAACTGATTGGGACCTGCTTACTGAATTTAGGGGGCCCTGACCCAGCGTGACAGCCTGACGGCCCCTGCAACCAACACCCCCGGCATGCGTATTGTCGCCACACGGAAACACCTTCCCGTACCTCTACCACAGTCCTACCCCCCCTCAAGCTCGCTTACCACCTCATTTGCTCCAGTTTAAAAAAGAAAAAAAATTTAAGAAAGTATGGAAAGAGTTTTTGACAGTCTCATTAAAAAACGGCAAATCACGCAACTTAAATCCCTCTAATTTCCTACACCCAAACCCAGGTTTAAAAACTAAATGTTTCTAGCGAATACCTGTGAAATTGGTGGGGTGGAAAACCGTAAAAAAAATCAACAGTGTTTTCCTTTAGCCCCCAGGGATTTACAACCCCCAGTAGGACTAGGAATTGATATTTTTTTCCAAAAAACTATCATACAAGTCGCTATCTCCCCAAAACTGAGATTCACACCACCAAAAAAACTACAGAAGTTATTTTCCGGATGAAAAGCGTTTTTTTTCGCAAAAAACAAAAAAATTTTTTCTAGAATTTTTTTCATCAGAGTTTTCGTACAATGGGCTTTTGAAAAAACAGGGCCGCACCACGTGAAATCAGTTATTTAAAAAATTATACGGAAAAAACGGGGGTTTTTTTGCACCAAGAAATACCCCAACATAACTACAAAATTTCTGTATTCAAATTTAAGTAATGGTGGCTCTAAAAAAAACTGGGCCGCACCAAAGAAAAAAAAAACACCTTTTGGAATGTAAAAAAAGGAAAAAAAGGTGGGGTTTTTTGCACCTAGAAAAATACACCTGAAATTTTACTAAAAATTTCGTTTGGACAAAACTAAAAAATGGGGGTCTTTCAAAAAAACTGGGCTGCGCCAAAGTGAAAACACGTATTAAATTGTGTATTTTATAATAAAGGGGGTTTTTTTCACCTATGAAAATACACCGCGGTGACAAAAAATTATGTACCTATTGTAAGTACAAAAATGGGTCTTTGAACAAAACTAGCTGCCCAAAGTGAAAAAAAAAAAAACCCAATTAAAATCGTGTACAGATAATAAGTTGAGTTTTGCACCCATCAAATACACCGCAGTTCTAAAAAATCTGTATCCTAATATAATACGGCTGCACAAAATACAAGCAAAAATTTCACCAAAAACTGGGCCCAAAAAATATTAAAAAAAGCCATTTCAATCGGGTCAAAACAGGGGTCTTCTGCACAATATCCACTCCCTTTTCAAAAGCCGCCTTCTGCCCGTTTCACCCCACCCCACCCTCCCAAACCCCCCCCACCCCCAAAAAACCCCCCTTGGGTGTACACGCAATCTTCTTTAAAATTTTCACCAATAACTAAAAACTGAAATTCTCTAACCTACCTATGTTAAGTTCACACTAAAAGCAATTGTTGTTGAACAAAGAAACTGGCGCTGACGTATTGAAAAAGACCAGCACACTCCTGCTCTTATGAGACAAGACCACACTGATGCTAAACAGGAAGGGCTGTTCTATGTAAAACGAGGTCATGTGTTTTTTCCAGCCAATCAAAACCCAAAAACACATCCCAGTCATGACTCGCACACCCAACTCCCCCTCTCTATTCTCTAAGCTATTTGCGGGCCACCAAAATGACGGAAGCGGGGAAAATGGCGCGATATTAATAACTATGCGCGATTTTTCACCTAAATTATCGCGTGATCGAAAAATTCCGATAAAGATAAAAACCGGCCTTTCAAATTTGCCGATAAAAATTCGCCAACACAAATTACAATAATCAATTTTCAGCATCAGTATCCCCCCGGGAAATCAACAGTCGTTAATAAAGTATTTAGTTAAAACAAGAAAAACATATCTGACAGTATTTTTCTAATTATTAATTTACTAGGAAAACAGGTTGTTTATTGTCAAGGGTGTCTAACGAATATGGGGGACGTTTCCTTTTTAAAATATTAGGGGAATTAGTAATTGAATTTTTAACAAACATCCCCAAACAATCACCGTAATATAAGTAAAAAGTTTAAAAAGAAATTTGAGGGACAAAAGCCATCTAATAAGGGAATAGATATTTCAAGTAAGTAACAATAATTAATAAATTCCTCTTTTAGAAATTCTGAACAATTTAATTTTAGGCTAAACAACTAAAAATTGTTTATTATTTCTATAGCTACGTCAAGGTCAAGCGCCTCTGGCAGAACAAGGTCACCCTGATAAATTCCTAAATGCTACAAATTAAACACATTTAAAAATTTGTGAATAATAGAGAAGTCACTTAACCCTATGTTTTCTCTGAAACAGACTAAAAAAAATTACATTTAAAAAAAAGTTTTAATTAGGAAGGCAATGTTCATGCCTTTCGTCTCATAGATGACAGCAGTACTATTAAACCAATCTCAATATCTGACATGCATGCCATTATGTTGTGTAGGAGTTATAGAGCAGGTAAATACACTGAGCCAGCTCTATATGTGGCAGGTGCCGGCTGCTATTACAATTGACATATGCTGTCAGTGGCCAGGATAAAAGATAACTGAAGTTCTGTCCAATTAAACATTAAGATGCCCCCAAGTCTGTCTATTGCTATTATCCTGCTAGATGTATTAAACTGTAACCAGTAACCTGTTTTTTTAAGTAGAAAGACATGAAGAACAATGTATTAATTTGGTATCATTGGTAATGTACTGACCTAAAAAATAAGGTTTATGTCATTTATGCTGCACAATGACTACTATATAATCAGAAAACAACAACAACAACGTTACAGTTGCAATTTTTCTCATTCTACCCCACTTTTAACTTTTTGGTCCACCAGCAAAATCAACAAATATAAACTATAACATTCCCATGGATGTAATGTCCAGTCAAATGCCAAAAGGTTGCATTCAGCAACCACAACACAAACAAAACACAAAGTAAATATACAAAAGTTGACTATGTTTATTTTTTGTAGTCGACAACAGATATATGCCACTCTGTAGGCCTCTAATTGCAAACATCTGGCAGTACTATTTCCGATATTCCCATAAAATGTAAACATCCCAAACATGGTGAAAATTTAGTTGCATGCTATTAATGTTGAAATCATCAGAAGACTCATGTTAAACCAAGAAAACATTCACAACATGGTACAACAGAAAAAATCTTAAATCTGAAATGATCTACACAATTTCCACTGTGTAATGATGCAATTTTTGTATGCTTTACCCACTAGACTGTTAACTTTCTGTTTCCCTTAGACCACATTTACCCCTGAAACAAGTCATATGTTTTTGTAGCCCATTTGTGCTAAGGAATGCCAAGTTATGCATTCTAAAATGTTAGCTGGAGCATCTGGGCTGTAATTTGCTTTACTGATAATGACTGTTCATCAAAAAGATCTTTAATATCCTCCTCTGACTCCATTGGTCTATGAGTTGCTGTATTTTTATTTCCCTTGGTGAGCCAACCCTTGAAGATCCCTTCTTCGGTGAAGCATTGCTTGGACTGTGTCTACCCATTAAAAGATCTCATATTGAATACAAAGAGTCATCAGTACTCAACTGTCATCAGAGACACTAACTCTGTTTATCTCCTCTTATATGCAAACATAGTGAACTTACTCTACTGTGCCTTAAAGAGAGACTGTAATCTGTCATTATTGATTCATAAACTATATGTGTAGCGTGACATAGTGGTGGTGCTCACTCACAAAGCATCTCATATGTCCTAGGTGACACTACAGTGAAGAGGGAGCTGCTTATGATGGATATATTTCACTGGGGCACTCTCTGAAGGGGGTTGTAGTACTCAACTGCCTGGGATGATGTGTGAGATGCCCTTGGTGTGCGGTACAGATAAGCAAGCAGGAGACCAGACTGCCAGACAAAATCACTTCAAAGCTAGATGGGTAACACACATCTTTAGCTGTTCACACAGTTTTTTTACAAATTACCAGCCTGCACAGCTCACTTCTAAAAGCACCACCTGGAACACAAAAATAGGTCCCCAAAGTACTGAAGTATTCAAACAAGGAACTTTCCTTAACCCTAGATAATCCGGACATTTTCCCTAGGACTAAATTGGCAATGAGCCAGGCCAGAGGGGAACTGGTCATTAATTAGTGTGAAATCCTGGTGTCTCCTACCCAGATGGCTGCGTTTTTTCTCGTTTACATCACTTCTTTCAGGTAATTCTTTGGCTTGTGTGGCTATGAGAAGGAAACTGAACCCAAGCTAGCATGAGATCAGGGCAGTTTTGTCCATAAGTGGGATCATGAACTAAACTGAACTACAACAATCTAACAATTAATCTCCCCAAACAAGTTGCAGGGAAATTTATAAACTCTGGCCCCCACCCTTGATCTCCTCAGCAACACCTCTTGCTATGAGCGGTACCGTACATAAACCATTTTCATGCTTACTTCAGCATAGTCTTAACTGGACAACAGTTTTCCCATATTTAGAATAATAACACAGATTCTACCCAAGGGTCAGGAGCACTTACATGTAAGTCAACACATCTTATTTCTATTGCAATTTTCAAAGACATTAAACTAGACAATATCAACTCTATACAATTTTCATAATGCACTATGACACATATCCTATACATTACATATGCATTAAAGAAGTGCAATGTGTAAAGTTCATAAGTGTCTGGCTGCTTTCAATTGCACCAACATCATTGCACTCCAACACCAATACTATAATTGCAGAACAATACTATATGAGTGCCCCGGGGAGTCCTGGACTGTCTCCAACTGTCAAACACAATCCAACATCGGCAGCACACTACTAGCATTAAAAAAAAAGAATAGGTTCCCCTCTGTGCTGAGGTCTCCTTGCCAATTAGCAGGGTTAAGCAGTTTTGATAAAAAATGTGAACTGAGAACCTCAAAATTTTTTCGGGTATTCTATGTAGCAGAAATGATTTTCTAAATATTCATATGTTCTTTTTGACACTTTTTTAGCACTAGTAGTGTGCTGCTGATATTGTGTTTGTATTTTACTGCCACACCAGTGTGCACCTATGCTCATTTTTTCACAAACGTTTTTTGAATGTAGAGACCAAATATTGTTTTCTAGACTGTCTCCAACAGTGCAAACCCCTCCATTGACAACTGTTGTGGACATGGGGGAAATGTTCAGGATCTTGTACCTACTCCAGCCACTTTGACAACATTAACTGCGGTCTATGGAACTAAAAGTCCCAGCTGAACCCACCAGAGCACCTAATGCCTTTTCCTATGGCTCACAACAGATATGACAGATGTCCACCTTAAAAATTAAAGTAGACCACATTCATACATCATTCTGCAATCCATACACCTACAAGTTGGCATATCAGATGAGAAATGTCAAGCACCCTACAACCACTGCTAGCAAACAAGTTTGTGTCAATAATATGGTCTGGGTATTATAATTATGACATTCTGTTGGTCCAGTCATTTATGTGGAATGAACTGATTAGTGATTGATTCCATCCTTGCAAATCAAATATACCTATACATGCTGATTGTCTTCCCTGGGACCGATGGGATTTTCCAGCAAGACAATGCAAAATGTCACACAGCTAGAATTGTCTGACATTGTTTGAAAGATCATGACCAAGACGTTAAGGTAATATTATGGCCCACTTACTCTCCAGACTTGAATCCAATTGAACATTTGTAAAAACCACCTTGATCATTGTGTTCACACTATGGATCCTCCCCACAAACCATCCAGCAGGTTTAGGATGCACTGCAGTCAGCATGCCTCCAAATACCAATGACAACCTACCAAGACTTTATTGAGTCACTCCCAGCCTGTGTTGTCTGTGGTATGAATATTAGTCAGTGGTCATAATAACGTGACTCAACTATGTATGTTTGTACTAAGCAATCATCCCTCTATTGTACCTTAAAATCCATAGATATGCTGTAAATTATAAAAAAGTAGGAGACTATAATGACAAAAGTCTGTTCAAATCATTAGTACCTAATACTTGGTTTTACCACCAAGAAAAAGACTAAAGAAAAATGGGATATGTAGAAAAAGCAGTAAGCTTTAGAAAATTCTATAACTTTCAAACCAAAAGATAAATTGCTACAGCAATTTTTTTTAGCTTTGTATGATGCCGTAGCAGAGAATTTCTAAGATACACCTTTGTTTATTGTAAAGGAGACCCCACTGTGCTCTTTAGAGCAATGTACTCCATAGATGTCCACAGCCAGAGCTGCAAGAACTAATGGACTCCAATGACCTGGACCATTTAGAAATATGTCATCCATCATATAAAATCTTTTCCCTCAATCTCGGCTTCTCTTTTATTTAAACTCTTTTCATCACAAATTACCTTTAATCGGAGCTGTCAGAAAAAGACTGACTCCTGACAAGACACACAGCTTTTCAGTTTAAAGACCTTGTTTGAAATGCTGCAAATCTTTCACGGATTCACTACTCACATTGTGTGATACATAAAATACTGTAAGAAAGGATGAGGATTTTCTTTTAATATATCTTCAATTGGATTTTTATATTAAATTTATCTCATAATTGCTAGCAGTTGACTTTAGTTATAAATATATAGAATTCTATTAAATCATGTTATTATTCTTTTCTTAAAAAATGTAAGCATTTATTTATGAAATAAGCAAAATTATGAGACCTTTACCACTTACTGTTTTTTTGGGAAATTTTAAAATCCATTTCATTTGGGGAAACCTTGAGGGTTTGTAGCTATAATTAAATACCATATTACATCGGGTCGGGAAAAAAATTAAGGGTTTATATTTTGGGTTTTGTATGTTTGGGGGGTCACTGTGGTCTTATTTAGAAACTGGAATTTGGGGTTTTACGAAAAAAAGGAAAACTGCTTTTCCAAAAGGCTTTAAAACTTTGCCCCAAAATTTGGGGTTTTTACGGGACTCCATTTCTTGTAGTATTTTAAAGTGCTTTAAAAATTACTGACATCCCAACACTCCCCAAAACTTTAAAAAGGGTAGATGCATGCTGAAAAAATAAAAAACGAGGTATTAGTTGATAGTATAGCTTGCTACGAGTTGGTTTCAGAGAACAGAGAAATGGCTGCTCTTGCACAGTTTTTCCCACTTATTTCTATTGGAACGAGTGAGGCCTCGCTAAAATTTGGAAAATCTAAGTCATGAAATAGGGAAGAACGGGTGCACGCATGTCTTTTCCTTTAAATTTTTGGGCTGGTTTATAGAAAATTATGGGGGGGCCTTTAAAAAGGGGTTTAGACCCCCTTTGGCAAAACCCTCCCCTTTTTAACTTTCATTGCGCATAAGAGATATTACCACTCTACCATCCACTGAGTTGGGTCTCACCTGAACTTTTACTTTGAAGTCTTAATGCGTCAGCATGTTTACTGTTTGTGGGTACAACCAGGAACCTTATTCCAAAGATCTTTTTACCTGGCACCTATTGTTGCTGGGGAAAGGGGGTTTTGGAGGCGAATGTTTTGAGCGATTATTATCAAACAAAGTTGAAATGGCACAGTTTTATGGGGGGAACGGTTTTTTAGTTTCATGCGATAATTTGGGTTTAAAAATTTCTGTGCTTCATCTATTAAGATCGCTCCTTTTTTTGGCGTTTCCCTGTCTTTTTGGGGGGCCCAAGGAAAATCGCTTACAAAATTAGAGCGGGGTTTGAGATGGGGGTGTGCGACGTAAATGACTGGGTTTGTATGGTTGCAAAGGTTTGGAAAAAAAACCCACATGACCTCGTTTTACTTTAAAACCCGGGTTTTCTTGCCCCTGCTCAGGGGCCTCCCAGCGTTCGGGAAAAGAAAAAGGGACGTGGTTTTATGGCTTGGTGTCCAAACAGCCCCCCAAACCCCCCGAAAAAATTATTATATTTCTTCAAGGGGAAACCATCTATTGGGGTGGGGATAAAATTTAAAAATTTAGTTTAGATTAGGGGATTGGAGGTTTTTTTTATAGTTGGGTAGAGAATTTTAAAGGGTGCATCTATCGCTTTTAAGTCACGGGGGGGGGGGGGCGGGGGGGGGCCCCCCGCGGCGGGGGGGAAACAACGGGAAAGAAAAAAATTACGGGTTTAAATTCCCCAAAAATCTTATGTGGGACTTTTCACTGCAATAGCTTTATTTTTAAACAGTTTTCTATTGAAAATTTTCCGGATATTGGGCCCGCCTGCCTTTTTTGGGATACACATCTTTTCTAGAAAAATGCAGGTTGGGTTGTTAGGTGAAAAAACCCCCCCCACCCCCCCCCCCCCCCCCCCCCCAAAAAAAAAAAAAAAAAAAAAAAAAAAAAAAAAAAAAAAAAAAAAAAATTTTATTTTCCGTAAAACATTTCGTTTGGGGGTTTTTTCAATTTTTCCCATTTTCCCCCTTTGTTATTTCCCCCTTGCAGTTTAAAATTTTTAAACCCGCCAAATTTTGTAGTTTTTCCCAGGGTTGTTTGGGGCCAAAAAATACCTTTTTATTATCCAATACTTTTCAGGGTACGTGTTTTTTCACTTTTTCCGGCCCAATTAAAATTTTTTTCATTGAGGCACCCCTTTCAATTAAAAGTGAAAGCAAACAATTTTGTTGTCACCACAGGGTGAATTGGAAAAATTTCCAAAAAATACCTTTTATTATCCGAATACATTACGATACGTGTTTTACCCCCTTTTGCCCCGTCCAGATTTGTTGATAGAAACCCCCTTGCAATTAAATTTTAATCCAGCAATTGTGTAGTTACCAAAAGGGTGAATTGATAGGGCCAAAAAATACCTTTTTTTATCCGAATACTTTACAGATACGTGATTTTTAAATTTTGGGCACTTTCAGCTTTTTTCCCTTGAGGCACCCTTTAAATTAAAGTGAATTTCAGCAAAATTTTTTAGTACCCAGGTGAAATTTAAAGGTGCCCAAAAATACCTTTTTTTATCCCAAAAAATTACCCGAATTGTGTTTTTTTTCCTTTTGCCCAGTCCAGATTTGTGAAAAGAGCCCCCTTGCAGGTTTAAAAAGAATCCCGGGGAATTTTTGTAGTTACCCCAGGGAATTAAAAGGTGCCAAAAAAAAACCTTTTTTTATCCCAATTTCATTACAGATACGTGTTTTTTTCACTTTTGCCAAATCCCAGATTTGTTGATAGAGCCACCCTTTCCCCCTTAAATGTGAATACATAATTTTGTAGTCACCCACGGTGAATTGAAAAGGGGCCCAAAATTTCCTTGTGTTATCCGAATTTCATTTCAGATACGTGTTTTTTCACTTTCGGCCCCCCCCCCGGCCAGCTTTGTTGATGATCTACTTTGCAGTTTAAAAAATTTTGGGGGTTTCAGAATTTTGTATTCACCACAGGTGAAATTTCTAGGTGCCAAAATTTAACCCTTTTATTTCCAATACTTTTTAGATACTGATTTTTCCCCTTTGGGCAGGCCGCTTTTGTTGATAGATTTTTCTTTGCAGTTTTAAATTTGGGAAAACAGCAATTTTGTAGTCCACCCAAAGGGGAATTTTAAAAGGGTGGGCCCAAAAAATTAAACCCTTTTATTTTTCCCAAAACATTTCAATACTTTTTTTTTTCACTTTGGCGCAGGCCAGACTTTGTTGTTAGATCTATTTTTCAGTTTAAATTTTAAACCAAACAATTTTTTTTTGATTTGAGGGATTTGAGAAAAGCTGTTTATTTTTTTTTCTTTTTAAATAAGAGACTTTCCAAAAAATCTTCCTTTCTTCTAAATTTTTATCTTTCTGAACCAAAGGAGCGAAAAGCATGGGGGTAAGCAAGCAAAGAGGGGTGAGGACATGGAGGTAAGGAAGGGGTTTTTCCCGAGAGAAAGGTGCTCCCTTCCCGTGCTGGCGAAAACAAAATGCCAGGGATCGTCAGTTGCAGGGGCCGTCAGGTTTTCATTCCCGGGTAAAGGGGCCCGTGAAACTCAGTTCGAACAGGGTTGGGCCCAAACTGTCCTTCAGTGGTTTTAAAGCAAACCCGCATCCGCAGGGCTTACCTCCTCGGCCTCCCGTCATGGCCCCCAAAAAGTCGTCATCGCATCCCCGAAACCGTGCATAAAGAAACCCAAATGTAAACTCGTGTACCCACCCCTGTGGTAAACCATTTTCTGAAGAACCCCTTTGTTTAAAAAAATGCGGTTGGGGGCAGAAGGCTGGTTAAAAGGTCAAAAAGGCCCAAAAAGGGGTATTTTCTTGCTCGACGCCCAGTTACTGATTCCCTCAGGGGGAGTGGAAGGGCCCGGTCAATCGGCAAAAAAAACCCCGGGGGGTCGGCCAAAGCCTTTCAGTCCCTTTTTGCTTTTTAGCCCCCCAGCTCCCGGATGCAGGGAAAGTCAAGGGCGACGAAGTCACCTGTTTGATTTATGTTTTTGAGAATTGCGGAATTTTCCAAAAGTAGTTTTTTTTCCCGAATTTTTCTTGCGAGCCCCCCCTTATCAATGGACGAGGAGGAAGATGATGGGGGAGTGTCAGTAAAGGGGGCCTCAAAAAGGGAGGGCCCGGGCGCAGAAGTCCGCCCGGAAATGGAAATTTCCGCCAGCCACGGTCAGGCAAAAAACCCCCTCCTCGTTAAATTTCCGTCAAAAAAGGTCCAGGACCTCTCAACCCGGGCCCCTTTGAGCAAAACCCCCCTGATTCACCCAGCGATTTTCATATGCCGCCTTTGCCGTTAAAAGCCTAAGTAGAAGGGGAAGAAACCCTTTGGTGGTTAACCAACCCCCCAACATGTTTAGTCACATGCCCGTGAATGCATTTGGGTTAAATGGAGGCAACCCTTTTGGCCCAAAAAAAGGCCCGACCCCGCCCCGGGGCCCCCAACCACTGTTCCACGCTCTGTCTCCGGGTCCCCCTTTCCCCCTCCGCCACTACCAAAACGTTCCCCAAAATGCCCCTGTTTTCTCAGGTTATGATCAGGGAAACCCGCCCCCGCTTCAGCCTCCCCCGTCGCCCCCAGTACCACCAGCACCACCCGAGACCCAAACCCTACCCCCTTTTCCTTCCCCCCAGTTTGAAGACCTGCAACCCCCGTACAGCGGCCAGGGGCTGCAGCCAGCCCTTTTGTTTCCAGGTTTTGGGGGCAGAAGAAACACTTTTTAAACCCAAAAACCTCCAAAGCCAAAAGCTGAAAAGTCGGCTTTTCCGGCTTTTTTGGGCCCTTGGGGGGTGGGTTTTCCCCTTTTCCCTTGGGGACACAATGGGGGTTTCCCCCACTCATGGCCCTTGCCCGCCCCCCAATTTCCCGATGCCGAGCAGGCTTTTTTTGCCCGAAAAGCCGTCCCCGCCCTGGCCAGCCCCATGTCATTTTTAAAAATTTAAACGCTTTTTCTGCATCTGTGGCCCGGAAAAATTTAAACTGACCCCGACCCCTGGCCCGTTTTGCACGGCCCAAAGGGCCCCCATATCTCTGTGGGCAGCTCACTGGGTGGGCTGGGTGATGTCTTGGGGGTGACCCGGGGGGCTCTCAGGCTCGGTGCAGCCCCTTTAAACCGCCCGGGGTGGGGCAGGGCCTTTTCCCCCAAGGTCCTCTGGTGGGGATCACGTGCCCAGAGAAACCCGGGCCTGTTGAAATTTTAAAACTGTTTTTGGAGGCCGTCCCCCCCCACAGGTCAGGGCTTTTGGGGCGGGTTCCCCCAAAGAGACCCACGCTGGCTGGGTGCCCAAAAAACCTTGTGCCAGGCAAAGGGGGTGTTTTGATTTAAAAAATAATTGGGTGGCCGCCCTTAAGGAAACGGTGGATGGAGCACTTTCCCTTGCCCGGCACATGTCATGAACCTTTTCGTCCCGAAATTTCTAAAAGCTAACCCCGGGTTTTGGAAAGCCTGTAAGGAAGGTCGAAGTCTAAGTTTGCACTTCCGCCGGGTTGGGGACCCTGCTTCGTCCCCCGCCTGGCTGCGTTGCAAATTTAGCTCGGCCCACCCCTCAAACCCTCCCCTTTGTTGGGCTGGCAACATTTCTGGAAATTTTCCCCCTCCACATGCTCCCGTTGTGGCAGCAGGAAATTTCCCCTTACGCAATACGAAGGGGACCATGGCCTGACAAGAAACGGTGCGGACCTGGGGGGTGTTGAGCCACCGGAGTGGAGGCGGGTTTAAAAGAGCCTTTCCCATCCCCCTTTCCCGTTTTGAAAAAGCCCCCCCAAAAAAGGTCAGTGCGGGGCAATGCCCTTGCAGGGATGACCATTATTTGGGGATCTTAGTTCTGGAAAGATCGTTTTGGGCACTCTGGAAAAAAAACAGGTTTCCGGCCCGCGGGGAGGAGGAGATGGACACGATGCGGAAACGGAGGGCCTTTCTCTCCTTTAAAATCCACAAAAGGGCCCCAAAAGTTTCACAATTTCATCGGTCTTCATTAGGCAGTGGTTCGGGGTCCAGAGCAAATTTCAAAAGGGGCGTATCAGCTCTCAGGGTTTCAAACATTCAGGGAAATCAGGGGGTGGGTTTAAGCTGTGCCGGAGGCGGGGGGGGGAGGAGGAGGAGGAGGAGGTAAATCCTAGAAACCGATTTTTTCCCACGTCCCCGCCTTGGAAAAAGGTTGGCGCGGGAAAATTTAGGGGAGGAGGGGAAAATGAGGAAGATCAGTTTGCCCAGTGGGCCCCTCGCCAGAGGCT